>CM067362.1:48257497-48442497 GCA_034401795.1 Chaetoderma sp. LZ-2023a
CAAATTAGTTTCAAAATATTCAACAGCTTACCTGCATAGTTTTTTTTAAATTGAGATTCAGAGAGTGCAAGGATCGATTGATCCCAACATGAGCACAGCATGGGTGGCGCTTAGCTAGAGATGGATGGGGATTATCTAAAGTTGGATTCCTCCATTGAAATGCCTTTAGTCATGACTCACAAATTCACAAATAGTAGAAGTCTGTTTGTTGGTTTGTCAGTCAGCGGACCATCAGTCTGTCCGTCTGTCTGACTTGGACAAACCTACCTAAGTTGCAACTACAGCCTGGCGTACTTATTACTTAGGGGTGCATTAATTTAATCAGCTCATCATAGACCATTTCTAAATTCCATTCCATTTCATATCATGATGACAATGGGTGTAAATTTTGCCAACAATGACAGTGGCACCTTAACTCTTTATCCCTCGAACTGGTTCAAGAAAATTTAAATTTTCTCATAGAAAATGTCCATTTGCAGACCAAGAGAAGCCTATTTTTGGAAATTTACCAGTGGAATGATTGGCTCGGTTATCGAGCCAGTCATTCCAGTGGTAAATTTTCAAAAATAGGCTTCTCTTGGTCTGCAAAACGGACATTTTTCAAGACCTGTGCTTACCCTAAGATTGTTTACAAAATGCCCATCAGCCTGTCTTTGTTGACTTTGTAACAATCATGATTTTGACACGTGTGTGCGAGTAGCTAATAAACTTACTGCATACAAGAGCAGTCCCGACTCCTGATTGGCTGTAAATTCTAACTGTATATGTTGAATTACACCCTGACTCAACCGTAGGTGTAACATTCGTTCTTCTGTGAAATGAACCATGTTTTGTCGACTGCATCGTTCACCGACGTAACCAGGATGACAATCACATGTCTGTCGTGTCCACGAGTCAATGCATGTACCTCTATGTTGACAGAGGGCGCTAGTGCAGCCTGTATGCTTCCCACAGCCTGGAGAAGGATGTCGGTTCTTTGTGTTTAGGTAATGTGGAAACGATGCAGGAACTGAGAACGTTAGATTGACTGCCATTCCATTAATAGTGACATTCTGAAAGCATAGAAGGTTAACATTTAACCCTTCCACTGAAAAATTCCTGAAAAAGCACATTCTTTACAATATAAAACCTATTCTGGTGAATATTTTGAAATTAATTGGAAACCGTCTAGTTAAATGAATTTCAAAATATTCAACAGTTTTCCTGCATGGTTGTCTTGAAAATAGAATATGGAGAATTCATCAGTGAAAGGGTTAATATCCGAGATTGAGCATAAAAATTGAGATTTATGCTTCATCAGTGTCAGGACAAGAGCAGACATCTTTTGAAAATTTACCACACGAATGACTGGCTCGAGTTATCGAGCCAGTCATTCCAGGGATAAATTTTCAAAAACTCATCTCTTGGCCTGCAAACAGACATTCCTCAAGCCCACTGTAGAGGTCAGTTATGGCTGACTTGACCAGTAAAGGGTGAAAAAATTCACAAGCACAAAATTTTAGCATTGTGAAAAAACTCGTTAGTACCCAAGAGATAGAATAAGTTTTAATGCTCCCCATTAGTGGTAAAACACAAAATACTGCTGGTCAAATTTCGTCAAGAAAATTTAAATTCCATTTGCAGACCAAGATTATTTTTGAAAATTTATCTCTGGAATCACTGGCTTGGCGATTGAGCCAGTCTTCTTCTTCTTTTCGTTCGCTGATCATACCGCCAGTCCTGTAAGTGACTATCGACATGATCATTGAGCCAGTTATTTCAGTTATAAATTTTCAAAAATACTCTTTTCTTGGTCTGCAAATGGACATTTCCCAAGACTACTGCAGAAGCCGTTTCTGTCCGACTTGAGTGTTAAAGGGTTAATAATGAGACAGAAGCAGAATTTCAAGGTACATATTACACTATAATAAACGAAATCAAGGATTTCTTTTTTCACGAGAGAGTTGATACTTACCTCCCTAATACTTTTGATATTGCTAAATATTGGCTTTCACTCAATAAACACTCAGATTAAAACAGTTAGGTGCCCCTACTGGGCAGGGAGTCAGAGCGTAGTCTGGCGGATGCCAGCCCCACCACCACGCATGCGCAGACTAGCACTTCCTCTGACTAATTTATTGGCTGATACACATGCAACTATAAAGAGCCTGAAGACCGAGCCTCTGTGGGGTGGAGAGGCCGGGTCCGTATCTAGGGAGGTAAGTATCAACTCTCTCGTGAAAAAAGAAATCCTTGATTTCGTTTATTTCACATCAAGAGTATACTTACCTCCCTAATACTTTTGATATTGCCAGAATTCGACAGTGTATTCGGCGGGAGGGAGGCGAGGTCAAAAGACCAGCTCATCCCTATACGCTTTTCTGCGTTTAAGGCACTTAAACTTCTGAAACTGTATGAAAAAACAGTCAGGATTTGACTAACCATCGGATAACACCCCCGATGTATGAGAGATGACCGAATGTCATATGCGCTCCCCCCCCCTCCTTCCTGGGAGGAAGAGTCGAATGACCTCAATAAACGAAATCTAGGATTTCTTTTTTCACGAGAGAGTTGATACTTACCTCCCTAATACTTTTGATATTGCTAAATATTGGCTTTCACTCAATAAACACTCAGATTTAAAACAGTTAGGTGCCCCTACTGGGCAGGGAGTCAGAGCGTAGTCTGGCGGATGCCAGCCCCACCACCGCGCATGCGCAGACTAGCACTTCCTCTGACTAGATTATTGGCTGACACACATGCAACTATTAAGAGCCTGAAGACCGAGCCTCTGTGGGGTGGAGAGGCCGGGTCCGTATCTAGGGAGGTAAGTATCAACTCTCTCGTGAAAAAAGAAATCCTAGATTTCGTTTATTTCACTTCAAGAGTATACTTACCTCCCTAATACTTTTGATATTGCCAGAATTCGAAAGTGAATCTGGCGGGAGGGAGGCGAGGTCAAAAGACCAGCTCATCCCAATACGCTTTTCTGCGTTTAAGGCACTTAAACTTCTGAAACTGTAAGAAAAAACAGTCAGGATTTGACTAACCATCGGATAACACGACCGATGTATGAGAGATGACCGAATGTCATATGCGCTCCCCCCCCTCCTTCCTGGGAGGAAGAGTCGACTGACCTCAATGTCCTATACGCTCTCTACGTACAAGTGCCATGTACTACAGGACAGAGACGAAAAAGCTCCATTTTCGTAACTCTCAACAATGAACCACACAAATACACAAACCATCACCATATTAATAACGGGTAATCGTGACAATACAATCAACAACGGACAACACATGAACAAGACTGACCTTGTTGAAAATGGCTGCTGACATCATCTTCCCATCGGTAAAGACTGATGCAGGCCCAAAAAAGTGGGTGTTTCCATAAATTAATTGTGATATATATAAGTAATGAGGAAATCACCTCAAAAAATATAAACCGATTTATTTTTTCAAAACCGACAAGGCGAGAGGATTAGAGGTGTCACGGAGATAATGGTCTGTAAAACTTGACTCACAGTGCCACTGAGCCACCGACATAATATCATCCACAGGGACCCCATTAAATAGGGCCGTGGATGTCACTACGCCGCGGACACTGTGAGCCTTGGCCACGTCAACCTGCTTCCCGGTGGCGGATTTATGGCAAAACTGAATGCATTCCACAATCCACCTGGAAATGGTGTCCTTAGAAGCCCTCCCATGGGGTTCAATATATGACAACCATAACGCTGACTGGTCGGTGCGCCATGCCGCCGTACGTTGTTTGTACCGGCGCAGCGCCCGGACGGGACACCATGCTTTAGAATTAGGATCATATCTAGTTAAAGCAGGCAAAATAATAGGTTGACCTGGATATTTCAACGACTGATTTTTAGCCAAGAAATTAATCCTAGGTAGCAGCTTAAGGCCTTCCCCTGAAACCACAAAACGGTCATCCTCGGCTGATAAGGCATGAATCTCACTCCTACGCCTAGCCGAGGCCGCAGCAATTAAAAACACAGTCTTCAGTGTTAATAGTTTCATAGAAATGGAACTAAGTGGTTCAAAAGGCTTATCACCTAGTACTTGAAGCACTAGCGATAAACTCCAAGACGGAATCACAGGTGGATTCCTTGGTCTTAGATTGGCCATGCCTTTAATTAATACATTTAATGTATTTACTTCATCACTTCCCCTCTTAGCCAAGCAAGGAATAACTGCCATTAAAGCTGACTTATAACCAGCAATAGAGTTAGGCTTGAGGCTATAGGCATCATAGAGGTGACAGAGGAAATCAGCTACTACCTGAATAGATGAATCCATTGGATCAATACATCTTTTTGAGCACCATTCTGCAAATCTGTTGATTTTATAATTATATGCTCTGGAGGTTGACCCCCTCCTGGCTTTGGCCATAAACATGGCTGCTTGCTCAGAAAAGCCCTCCTTAATTCTAGATTCCTTGACAACATCCACGCAGTCAATCTGAACATTGACGGATTGTTGTGAAGAGCCTTGCCCTGGAAGATAATATCGTCCATCAGAGGCAGAGGAACCGGATTGCAGACCAGAAGGTCCAGCAGATCCGTATACCATGATCGGCTTGGCCAATCCGGGGCGATCAGAAGCACTTGGCATTCCTCTTGTCTGATTTTCTGAAGAATTTTTGGAATCAGGATTGCTGGAGGGAATGCGTATGCATACATTCTCCCCCAGCTGATAGCTAACGCATCTGTTGCGAAAGCGCTTGGATCCGGAATCGGAGAGACGTACGTCGTCATCTTCGCATTCTTCTTCGTTGCGAACAAATCGATGTTGGGTTTCCCCCAATGGTCGAACAGACGATCCGCCACACATTGATTTAGTTGCCATTCCGTGGGTAAAACACTCATCCTTCGGCTCAATGAGTCTGCTAGCAGGTTTAACCTTCCCGGAATATGAACTGCTTTCAAGGTAATCTGGTGATCCAGACACCAACAAAGCAGTTTCCATGTCATCATACAGAGACTGGGCGACTTCGTTCCGCCCTGGCGGTTTATGTAAGTCACAACTGTTGAGTTGTCTGAACGAATAAGAACAATCTTGCCCTGAACTTTCTGTAAGAAATGTTCCATGCCCAGGACTACTGCTCTTAGCTCCAGTAGATTTATATGTTCCTGTGACTGTTCCAGATTCCAAAGCCCTGATATCGTGGATTCTTCCAGGCAAGCTCCCCACCCCTCCATCGAGGCATCTATAGACACAGTTACTTGAGGGTGAGGAGGGGTTAGCATAACCCCCGCCAAGAGATTCTCTGTCTTCAACCACCATTGCAGGTGGTGAATTAGAGGCTCCAACACTGACACGTTCAAGTCCAGTGAACCTGTACTCTGGGTCCATTGCGTCATGAGAAATAACTGGATCGGCCACCTGCGTAAGGCCGCCTGAGGAATGACTGGTTCCAGAGAAACCATCAACCCCAGCATTCTCAAGCAAACCCGTGCCAGGACATGACGACTGTTGCACACTGACTGTATTACTGAGATGAGTATCTGAACCCTCTCCTGAGTAGGATAAACATATCCTGTCACTAGATCGAGGAACATCCCCAGGTAAACAAACTTCTGGGATGGAGTCAGCTCTGATTTTTGGAAATTGATTAGTTTTCAAAACTATCTCCAGATTGGCCGATAAACTTTCCTGGGTGTGTGCTTTTAACAGCCAGTCGTCTATGTACGTGTGGACTGCTATGCTTCTCCTGCGGAGGTATGCTGTAATTGCAAGAACCACTCTGGTGAAAACCAGAGGAGACGTGGAAATTCCGAAGGGTAACACCACATTGATTTAGTTGCCATTCCGTGGGTAAAACACTCATCCTTCGGCTCAATGAGTCTGCTAGCAGGTTTAACCTTCCCGGAATATGAACTGCTTTCAAGGTAATCTGGTGATCCAGACACCAACAAAGCAGTCTCCATGTCATCATACAGAGACTGGGCGACTTCGTTCCGCCCTGGCGGTTTATGTAAGTCACAACTGTTGAGTTGTCTGAACGAATAAGAACAATCTTGCCCTGAACCTTCTGTAAGAAATGTTCCAGGCCCAGGACTACTGCTCTTAGCTCCAGTAGATTTATATGTTCCTTTGACTGTTCCAGATTCCAAAGCCCTGATATCGTGGACTCTTCCAGGCAAGCTCCCCAGCCCTCCATCGATGCATCTGTATACACAGTCACCTGAGGGTGGGGAGGGGTTAGCATAACCCCCACCAAGAGATTCTCTGTGTCCAACCACCATTGCAGGTGATGAATCAGAGGCGCCAACACTGACACATTCGAGTCCAGGGAACCTGTACTCTGGGTCCATTGTGTCATGAGAAATAACTGGATCGGCCGCCTGCGTAAGGCGGCCTGAGGAATGACTGGTTCCAATGAAACCATCAACCCCAGCATTCTCAAGTAAACCCGTGCCAGGACATGACGACTGTCGCACACTGACTGAATTAATGAGATGAGTTTCTGAACTCTCTCCTGAGTAGGATAAACATATCCTGTCTCTAGATCGAAGAACATCCCCAGGTAAACAAACTTCTGGGATGGAATCAGCTCTGATTTTGGGAAATTGATCATCCAGCCTAAGTCTGTGAGAGTTTTCAAAACAATCTCCAGACTGGCCGATAAACTTTCCCCGGTGTGTGCTTTCAACAGCCAGTCGTCTATGTACGTGTGGACTGCTATGCTTCTCCTGCGGAGGTATGCGGTGATCGCAAGAACCACACGGGTGAAAACCCGAGGAGCCGTGGAAATTCCGAAGGGTAGCACCCTGAATTCCCACTGTCTGCCCTGGAATGCAAATCTCAGGAAGCGACGGAAACTCCTGTGTATGGGGATGTGGAAATAAGCGTCCTTCAAATCTATCGACGCTGTCCACATTCCCCTCTCTAACCCCGCCAACACCGAGCGCACAGTCTCCATCTTGAAACTGGGCGTCTCTATGAACTTGTTCAATGGCTTGAGGTTGAGAATTGGTCTCCACCCTCCGGTGTTCTTTGTTACTAAGAACAGGGTTGAATAGAAGCCCGGACACCTCTGTGCCGGCTGAATAGCTCCTTTTTGTATGAGGGAATTTATTTCCTCCTCTATACACAACCTTTGATCTGGATCTCTCGGATTTGGAGTCCAGATCGGCACTAGAGACAGTCGCGATGGCGGGCCTGTCATCCAATCGGGATGATACCCGACTGAAAGCCATCGCAAGACTAAACGGTCCTGAGTTAACCGTTCCCACTCTTGCATGTGGTCGGCTAGCCGGCCTCCCACCGGTCCACCTAGGGATAGAGGTGGACTAAACGAAATCTAGGATTTCTTTTTTCACGAGAGAGTTGATACTTACCTCCCTAATACTTTTGATATTGCTAAATATCGGCTTTCACTCAATAAAACACTCAGATTAAAAACAGTTAGGTGCCCCTACTGGGCAGGGAGTCAGAGGTAGTCCGGCGGATGCTCGCCCCACCACCGCGCATGCGCCGACTACTACTTCCTCTGGCTCATTTATTGGCTAACACATGCAACTACCAAGAGCCTGAAGACCGAGCCTCTGTGGGGCGGAGAGGCCGGGTCAGTATCTAGGGAGGTAAGTATCAACTCTCTCGTGAAAAAAGAAATCCTAGATTTCGTTTATTTCACATCAAGAGTATACTTACCTCCCTAATACTTTTGATATTGCCAGAATTCGAAAGTGAATCTGGCGGGAGGGAGGCGAGGTCAAAAGACCAGCTCTTCCCTATACGCTTTCAAGCGTTTTAAGGCACTTATGACGTCTGAAACTGTGTGAAAACACAGTCAGGATTTGATAAACCATCGGATAACACAACCGATGCCTGAGAGATGACCGATTTGTCATATGCGCTCCCCCCCCTCCCTTGGGAGGAAGATTAAATGACCTCAATGTCCTACACGCTCTCTTCGTACTAGTGCTAAGTACTATAGGACAGAGACGAAAAGGCTCCATTTTCGTATACTCTCTATAAAGAACCACAACCCACATAAACCATCACCATATTAATAACACTGGGTAACGTGACAATACAAACAATGAACAACACATGAACAAGACTGACCTTGTTGTCCTAGGAAGCTGTCATCATGACTCCAGCAGAGAAGGATGATACAGTCCCGACAAGTGGTTGTCACCGTCGCTGAATGGCGAAGTATATAAGCAATGCGGAGGCACTCTTCACAAACATAAAGCGGTTATTGTTTCAAAATCGACAAGGCGAGAGGGTTAGAGGTGTCACGGAGGTAATGGTCTGTAAAACTAGACTCACAGTGCCACTGAGCCACTGACATAATATCATCCACAGGGACCCCATTAAAAAGGGCAGTGGATGTCACGACACCGCGGACACTGTGAGCCTTGGCCACGTCAACCTGTCGCCCGGTGGCGGATTTGTGACAAAATTGAATACATTCCACAATCCACCTAGAAATGGTGTCCTTAGACGCCCTACCATGGGGTTCAATATATGACAACCATAACGCTGACTGGTCGGTACGCCACTCCGAAGTACGCTGTTTGTACCGGAGCAGCGCCCGTACGGGGCACCATACTTTAGAATTAGGATCATATCTAGTTAAAGATGGCAAAAAAATAGGTTGACCTGGATATTTCAATGACTGATTTTTAGACAAGAAATTAATCCTAGGTAGAAGCTTAAGGCCTTCCCCTGTAACCACAAAACGGTCAACCTCGGCTGATAAGGCGTGAATTTCACTCCTACGCCTAGCCGAGGCCGCAGCAATTAAAAATACAGTTTTAAGAGTTAACATTTTCATAGAAATGGAACTAAGTGGTTCAAAAGGCTTATCACCTAGTACCTGGAGCACCAGTGATAAACTCCAAGACGGAATCAGTGGAGGATTCCTTGGTCTTAGATTGCCCATGCCTTTAATTAATACATTTAATGTACTTACTTCATCACTCCCCCTATTAGCCAAGCAAGGAATAACAGTCATTAAAGCTGACTTATAACCAGCAATAGAGTTAGGCTTGAGGCTATAGGCATCATATAGGTGACAGAGGAAATCAGCCACTATCTGAATAGATGATTCCATTGGATCAATACATCTTTTTGAGCACCATTCTGCAAATCTGTTGATTTTATAATTATATGCTCTGGAGGTTGACCCCCTCCTGGCTTTGGCCATAAACATGGCCGCTTGCTCAGAAAAGCCCTCCTTAATTCTAGATTCCTTGACAACATCCACGCAGTCAATCGGAACATTGACGGATTGTCGTGAAGGGCCTTGCCCTGGAAGATAAGGTTGTCCATCAGAGGCAGCGGAACCGGATTGCAGACCAGAAGGTCCAGCAGATCCGTATACCACGATCGGCTTGGCCAATCCGGGGCGATCAGAAGCACTTGGCACTCCTGCTGCCTGATTTTCTGAAGCACCTTTGGAATCAGGATTGCTGGGGGGAATGCGTATGCATACATTCCCTCCCAGCTGATAGCTAACGCATCTGTTGCGAAAGCGCTTGGGTCTGGAATCGGAGAGACGTACGTCGTCATCTTCGCATTCTTCTTCATCGCGAACAAATCTATGTTGGGTTTCCCCCAATGGTCGAACAGACGATCCGCCACACATTGATTTAGTTGCCATTCCGTGGGTAAAACACTCATCCTTCGGCTCAATGAGTCTGCTAGCAGATTTAACCTCCCCGGAATATGAACTGCTTTCAAGGTGATCCCATGATCCAGGCACCAACAAAGCAGTCCCCATGTCATCATACAGAGACTGGGCGACTTCGTTCCGCCCTGGCGGTTTATGTAAGTCACTACTGTTGAGTTGTCTGAACGAATTAGAACAATCTTGCCCTGAACTTTCTGTAAGAAATGTTCCAGGCCCAGGACTACTGCTCTTAGCTCTAGTAGATTGATATGTTCCTTGGACTGATCCAGATCCCAAAGCCCTGATACTGTGGACTCTTCCAGACAAGCTCCCCACCCCTCCATCGATGCATCTGTATACACAGTCACCTGAGGGTGGGGAGGGGTTAGCAAAACCCCCAGCAAGAGATTCTCTGTATTCAACCACCATTGCAGGTGGTGAATCAGAGGCGCCAACACCGGCACGTTCGAGTCCAGCGAACCTGAACTCTGGGTCCACTGTGTCATGAGAAACAACTGGATCGGACGCCTGCGCAAGGCGGCCTGTGGAATGACTGGTTCCAAAGAAACCATCAAGCCCAGCATTCTCAAGTAAACCCGTGCCAGGACATGACGACTGTCGCACACCGACTGAATTACCGAGATGAGTACTTGAACCCTCTCCTGAGTGGGGTACACATACCCCGTCTCCAGATCGAAGAACATGCCCAGGTAAACAAACTTCTGGGATGGAGTTAGCTCTGATTTCGGGAAATTGATTATCCAGCCCAAGTCCGAGAGAGTTTTCAAAACAATCACCAGATTGGCGGACAACGCTTCCCGGGTGTGTGCTTTCAATAGCCAGTCGTCTATGTACGTGTGGACTGCTATGCTTCTCCTGCGGAGGTATGCAGTGATCGCGAGAACCACACGGGTGAAGACCCGAGGAGCCGTGGAAATTCCGAAGGGTAACACCCTGAATTCCCACCGCCGGCCCTGAAATGCAAATCTCAGGAATCGACGGAAACTCCTCTCTATGGGAATGTGGAAATAAGCATCCTTCAAATCTATCGATGCTGTCCACATCCCTCGCTCTAACCCCGCCAACACCGAGCGCACAGTCTCCATCTTGAAACTGGGTGTCTCGATGAACTTGTTCAACGGCTTGAGGTTGAGAATCGGCCTCCACCCTCCGGTGTTTTTTGTTACTAAGAACAGGGTTGAATAGAAGCCCGGGCACCTCTGTGCCGGCTGAATGGCTTCTTTTAGTATGAGGGAATTTATTTCCTCCTCTATACACAACCTCTGATCCGGATCCCGTGGAATGGGAGTCCAGATCGGCGCGAGAGACAGTCGCGATGGCGGGCCTGTCACCCAGTCGGGACGATACCCCACCGAAAGCCATCGCAAGACTAAACGGTCCTGAGTCAACCGCTTCCACTCTGGCAAGCGGGCGGCCAAACGGCCGCCCACCGGTCCACCTAGGGATAGAGGTGGACATAAGGAGGGCCAGAGTGGCACTGTTCTCTCGGCCTGTAACACCGGAGTGGTTCCCACCGCGGTAACCAGGCCATCAGGCCCGATTACCGCGACCAGATCCCCGCGCGCCCCGCCCAGCGCCGCGCGCACCACGGTGCGCGGGCTGCTGTCTGGCTGGGTGCGGCTGGGGAGCCTGCGCCCCCCTCACTGCTGGCCGAATCGCCCGTGGCCTAGGCCTACGTTGCGACGGTGGCTGGCCCCTGACCTGGCCAGCACCACCTCGAGCCTGCAGAGGACGATACGCAGGGGGTGCCGCGCGAACACGCTCCCGCCGGAGCACCTCAAACTGTTCCCGCAGCGCCCTCTGGTTATTAACCAGAGTGACCGTCTCCTGGAGGTGCCTGCATCCCTCACCTCCAAAGAGACCAGGACCTGTCATAGGCGTCCGCAGCAGCCTATTATACAGGTCCTGGGACGGGCACAGATTGTCAAGTGCAAACGTGCGCCTCGCCCGGACACTTCTGGTTACCGCCCGCGTCAAACAGTCCAAAGCCAGGTTGATACCATCCTGAATGGCTCTCTGGACTGTCACCGGGCTAGGTTGGCGTGATGCGGAAGCCGCTACCACCCCTTGTAGCAGCTGGGAAACGTGGGATAGAGCGGCAATCGACGCTCTCCCACTCTCCTCCGCATCCCGCAGCGCGGCATTTGCCGAACGCAACGCGTTCGAGCACAAGACTCCCGTGTCAGAACGGGAGCCTGGCCGCGCATCTTCGCCCAAAGCCGCGCGATCATCAACGCTCGGCTTTGGCACCACACCGTACCGCTGGTAATCCAGGGGCACGATGCGGCACCGCTTCGCCACCTCGCGAGGGGCCTTCGCGAGACGTCCATTCACCTTAATGGACGCCTCTGCCGCTTCGAACATGTCCACGACATGCTCAGCAAGCGGCAGAGATGGCATAGCGGTAGCCGCCGGCCTACCAGCTAACCACGGCCTATGGTCACGCTGGCTAGCCGGCAGCTCCACGGGTAGATCTGGCCGAACACTCACCAGCCACTGGCAAGCGTCCGACCAATCCTCCTCCGTGGCTAACTGCGAGCGCTCTACTAGACGAGGGCCTTCGTCTTCCTCCAGAGCACTCGCAGTTGATGTCGACGGCGGGTAAGCTGATACCCCTGGCAAGCCTGGAAAAGCATGCGGGCCCGAGAGAGCAGGCATGCTAAAATCCGCGGCTTGACCAGGAGCAGGCGCCGTGGCAGAGCGCGGGGTAAACACCGCTCTACCACGGGTCTGACCAGCACCAGCCATACCATCGGCAAGCCGAGGTATGCGGTATCCGTGGTCAACAGCACCGCCCGGGGACACCCTCTGGACCGTGAAATCTACTCCTGCGTGAGTAGAACCATGGAACACGTCGCCTGCATTCCCCGCGAGGGGTGCACAGACGTCGTATTCCATGGCCACGTCCTCAGACGGCGACCCCAGCAGGAGATCCTCTTCTTCCTGGCCAGAAAGATTAGACTCCGGGTCAGCAAAGAAAGCTAACCCGGACTGGCCAGGAAAGGTGCCATAGGAGGGTTTGGCACCTTCGGCGCGCGGATACCCGGGGTCTGATGAGCAGACCGCGGGTCCCAGCAACAACCGTTGTCCACGGCCCCTCGGCGCGGCGCCATGCCTGCTGCCAGGGCCTTGGACTGCCCCCAACAAAGGGGCCACCTCTGAATCCACAACCGGACCGGACCTAAAGAGACCGGATTCAGAGGCGGGGATCACCTGCTCGTAAGCAGATGCCGAGGACAACAAAGGAGCTGGCCCAGGGAGCATGCCACGAAGCAACTCTGGGACCAGATCCTTTATTGTCCTCTGCATCTCTTGCAACATTTCGGACCTGAAGGCCTCCATATCCACCGCGGATGAGGCCTTCTTCTTACCCTTCTTACACACTTTCTCCTTCTTCTTCCTCTCTTCCTCCATTACCTTCTCCCTTGCCTGCAATGCGAGAAAATCAGACATTAATTCGCCCCCCCATAGCTTACATACGTCGCACTTCAGCAACGGTCCACAGGGACTGCAGCTGAAGCACAAGTGCGGGACGAAGCGGCTTTTCAGAAACCTCCCGCAGGACGGGCAACCAGGTCTCTGAAACAGGACAAAGGACAGGGACAATGAGCAAGATAGTTAAGGTTAGCAAACTCAAAACCAACTAAAAAGAGAGGACAGGATCTCAAGATCAGAAATCAAGAAGAACCAGCCATGGACAAAACGTTAATTGTTAATAAAAAGGCCAAGGCCGATTATGACGTCATCACTCTCGTGACCAAATTAATCGATCCGCAACAAGCACCAAGAGCAAGAACGAATTGTATAAGTAAAAACGGAACATTTCCGTTGAATAGGCATTTCGAGTACACAACAATCAGATACAGAGATAACTCCTTCCAATTCTAGCATTGGCAAAAAGGGAAATTATCTCCCCTTTTGTTTACATTATAATTAGATACCTGATCCTTGTATAGACAAACCATCCAACGTGATGAACCGGAGAACTCCACCATAGTACGCCTCTACATTCTCTCCACCTCAGGGGAAGGAATTGGAGCAAGAGGGCAAAGTGAGAAGACCTTTATAACAGGCCTCCAACTCACTGAACATAGATCTTTTGGTTAGATAACCTAACAGTATTAGTAGGAAATGGAACCGTGGTGGAGAGAAAACATATCCTCTTGTGCCGAAAAGTCCACCAAAGCTTCTATGCGATACCTGTGGACAAAACACAAAGAGAAATGAGACATATGAAGCACCATGTTGTAAAAACCCAACATAATCAGGCGCTAATCACGGTAAGCGCGAGTCCCGGAAATACATTAAACCGGGACAAAACACGCTAGCATATCAAAGAATTCACCTGATAAAGCGATCCCGCTCCTTCTAGAGGCGAATCCTCCCTTTCCGACATGCTTCCACCAAAAATAAACGTCAAACGTGAGCGAAAAACAAGGCAACGCGCAGAAAAGTATGAAAACAACAAAACCGCATGTAACCCTTTGCCAATAAATGAGCAAAGAGGAAGTAGTAGTCGGCGCATGCGCGGTGGTGGGGCGAGCATCCGCCGGACTACCTCTGACTCCCTGCCCAGTAGGGGCACCTAACTGTTTTTAATCTGAGTGTTTTATTGAGTGAAAGCCGATATTTAGCAATATCAAAAGTATTAGGGAGGTAAGTATACTCTTGATGTGAAAATAAGGAGTGCAAGAGCGGCACTGTCTCCTTTGCCAGAAACACCGACGCGGTTCTCACCGCGGTAACCGTCCCATCAGGAACGATTACCCCGCCCAGATCCTCGCGCGCCACGACCAGCACCGCGCGCACCACGGTGCGCGGGCGGCTGCCTGGCTGACTGCGCCTGAGGAGCCTGCGCCCCCCTCGCTGCTGGCCGAATCGCACGCGGCCGAGGCCGGCGCTGCGATGGTGGTTGGCCTCTGACCTGGCCACTACCACCTCGAGTCTGCAGGGGACGATACGCAGGGGGTGCGGCGCGAACGTTGGCACGACGAAGCACCTCAAACTGCTCGCGCAGCGCCCTCTGGTTATTGACCAGAGTAACCGTCTCCTGGAGGTGCCTACATCCCTCACCTCCAAAGAGACCAGGACCTGTCATAGGCGTACGTAGTAGCCTATTGTATAGGTCCTGGGACGGGCACAGATTATCCAAGGCAAAAGTGCGCCTTGCCCGGACACTCCTGGTCACCGCCCGCGTCATAAAGTCCAGAGCCAGGTTGATACCATCCTGGATGGCTCGCTGGACTGTGACCGGACTTGGCTGGCGCGATGCGGATGCTGTTACTACCCCTTGTAACAGCTGGGAGACGTAGGAAAGAGCGGCAATCGAAGCCCTCCCACTCTCCTCCGCATCACGCAACGCGGCATTTGCTGAACGCAACGCGTTCGAACACAAGACTCCCGTGTCAGAACGGGAGCCTGGCCGCGCATCCTCACCCAAAGCCGCGCGGTCATCCACGCTCGGCTTCGGTACCACACCGTACCGCTGGTAGTCCAGGGGCACGATGCGGCAACGCCTGGCCACCTCGCGCGGGGCCTTAGCGAGACGTCCACTCGACTTAATGGACGTCTCCGCCGCCTCGAACATGTCAACGACATGCTCTGCCAGCGGCAGAGAAGGCATAGCGTTAGCAGTAGGCTTACCAGCTAACCACGGCCTGTGATCACGCTGGCTAGCCGACTGCTCCACGGGCAGATCTGGTCTAACACTCACCAACCACTGGCAAGCGTCAGACCAATCCTCCTCCGTGGCTAGCTGCGAGCGCTCTACAAGACGGGGGCCTTCGTCTTCCTCCTGAGCGCAAGCAACAGAGCTTGACGGCGGATACGCTGATATCCCTGGCAAGCCAGGGAGAGCATGCGGGCCTGACAATACCGGCATGCTAATCTCACTGGTTTGACCAGGAGCAGGCGCCGTGGTAGAGCGCGGGGCATATACCGCCACACCACGGCCCCGGCCAGCACCAGCGACACTCTCGGCAAGCCGAGGTATGCGGTACCGCTGGCCTTCAGCGCCCAGGGCCACAGTCTGAACCGTGGATTCTACCCCTGGGAGAGTATAACCGTGGAAAAAGGCGCCTGTATTCCCCGCGAGGGGTGCACAGACGTCATAATCCATGTCCACGTCTTCAGACGGCGACCCCAACAGGTAATCCTCATCCTCCTGGCCAGACAGATTAGACTCCGGGTCAGCAAAGAGAGCTAACCCGGACTGGCCAGGGAAGGTGCCATACGAGGTACTGGCACCCGCGGTGTGCGGATACCCCTGGACTGATAAGCAGCCCGCGGGTTCCAGCGACGACCGTCCACGGTCCCTATTGGGCGCGGCAATAAGCCTGCTGCCAGGGCCGTGGAACGCCCCCTCTAATGGGGCCACCTCTGAATCTTCAAACAACGGAAGCGTACTAAGGAACGTTGATTCAGAGGTGGGGATTACCTGCTCCGAAGCAGATGATGAGGCCAATAAAGGATTTGGTCCAGGAAGCATGCCACGAAGCAACTCTGGAACCAAATCCTTTATTGTCCTCCTCATCTCTCCCAACACCTCGGTCCGGAAGGCCTCCATGTCCACCGCGGACGAGGCCTTCCTCTTACCCTTCTTACTTACAACCTCTTTTTTCAGCTTCTTCTTCTCCTCCTCCACCTTGTCCTTCGCCTGCAAGCACAAGAATTCGGACATTAGCTCGCCCCCCCCAGTGCTTACATATCTCGCAATTAAGCAAGGGACCACAGGGGCTACACTGAAAACAGAGATGAGGGCCAAACTTGTCCCTAAAAAATCGTCCACAGGACGCACAACCAGGTCTCTGAAAAAGGCCAAAGGACGAGGAGTATGAGCAATCTAGTTAAGCTTAGAAACTCACCAACTCAAGAGAAGGAAAAATGATCATAAAGATCATAATTTATCAGAAACCCAGCTTCGGACAACTTTAATTGTTAATAAAGAGCAAGGCTGATTATGACATCATTAATCCTATGACAGGAAAAAATCGATCCCCCTCTTCCTGCCATCTTTATCAGGTATCAACAGTTCTGAATTTTGCCAAAAACGCTTATAATTGAGCCACGAAAAGCACTAGCACAAAAGCATGTGTTGTCTCTCAGCCAATAAATTAGCAAAGAGGAAGTGCTAGTCTGCGCATGCGCGGTGGTGGGGCTGGCATCCGCCAGACTACGCTCTGACTCCCTGCCCAGTAGGGGCACCTAACTGTTTTAAATCTGAGTGTTTATTGAGTGAAAGCCAATATTTAGCAATATCAAAAGTATTAGGGAGGTAAGTATACTCTTGATGTGAAATACAGGTAACCTGTTGAACAGTTTGAGGAAGCAACAGCATCCAGTCAAATTAGTTTCAAAATATTCAACAGAATGTTTATTAAATAGTATCGAAACAATTCGTACACTTGACAGATTATTCAATGTTCATGATGGAGCTAAGATACGTCATTTATTATGCATTTTTATTGTGATGTAAGCCTACATGTGGCGTAATTGACAATGATGTCCCATACTTGATCTACAGATGAGATCTATCAATCAACCTGCATGAAGACACATATATTTAGTGACCAAACATGACATTTTTGACAAAGAAAACCTATAGACTAAACGAAATCAGAGATTTCTTTTTTTACGAGAGAGTTGATACTTACCTTCCTAATACTCATTGATATTGCTAAATATCGGCTTTAATTCAATAAAAACTCAGATTAAAAAAGATAGGTGCCCCTACTGGGCAGGTAGTCAGATGACAGTCTGGCGGATGCTAGCCCCAACCACCGCGCATGCGCAGACTAGTACTTCCTCCAACTAATTTATTGACTGACATTATGCAACTTTACGAGAGCCTGAAGACCGAGCCTCAGTGGGGCGGAGAGGCCGGGTCCGTATTAGGGAGGTAAGTATCAACTCTCTCATGAAAAAAGAAATCCGTGATTTCGTATATTTCACTTCAAGAGCATACTTACCTCCCTAATACTCTTTGATATTGCCAGAATTCGACAGGGAATTCGGCGGGAGGGAGATGAGGTCAAAAGACCAGCTCTTCCCTATGAGCTTTTCTGCGTTTAAGGCACTTAAACTTCTGAAATTGTGTGAAAACACAACCAGGAATAGATTTTAACATCGGCCAACACCACCGATGGCTGAGAGATGACCAAGTCATACATGCTCTCAACCCCTCCTCCCCCCTTCCTGGGAGGAAGACTGAATGACCTCAATGTCCCATACGCTCTCTACGTACAAGTGCCATGTACTATCAGACTTTTTAAACGAAAAGGCTTCATTTTCATATACTCTCAATAATGAACCACACAAAACACGAACCATCACCATATTAATAACGAAGGATCACGTGACAATACAATTAACAATGGACAACACATAAACAAGACTGACCTTGTCGAGGCTGGATGCTGTCATCATCTTCCCCTTGGTGCAGGCTGATGCAGTCCTAAAAAGTGGTTGTCTCCATTGATTAATTGTGAAATATATAAAAAATGAGGAAACCTCATCAAAATATGTACACCTAGATTATTTCTTCAAAACCGATAAGGCGAGAGGATTCGAGGTGTCACGGAGATAATGGTCGGTAAAACTTGACTCACAGTGCCACTGGGCTACTGACATAATGTCATCCACAGGAACCCCATTAAACACTATGCCATGAACACTGTGAGCCTTGGCCATGTCAACTTGTTTACCTGTGGCGGATTTATGACAAAATTGAATACACTCTACAATCAACCTGGAAATGGTGTCCTTAGACGCCCTGCCATGGGGTTCAATATATGACAATCATAATGCTGACAGGTCCGTCCGCCATTCCTGAGTAGGTTGTTTGTACCGGTTTAATGTTCTGACTGGACACCATGCTTTTGAATCAGGATCATATCTAGTCAAAGCTGGTAAAAAAATAGGTTGACCTGGATATTTCAGACTGGTTCTTAGCCATGAAATTTATCCTAGGTAGAAGCCTAAGGCCTTCCCCTGTAACCACAAAACGGTCCGCCTCGGCTGATAAGGCATGAATTTTGCTTCTCCGCCTTGCCGAGGCCACAGCAATTAAAAATGCAGTTTTAAGAGTCAACGTTTTCATAGAAATGGAACTTAGTGGTTCAAATGGCTTATCAGCTAGTACCTGGAGCACTAGAGACAAACTCCAAGACGGAATCACTGGGGATTCTTTGGTCTTAGATTGCTCATGTCCTTAATTAAAGTATTTAATGTACTTACTTCATCACTTCCCCTATTAGCCAAGCAAGGGATAACTGACATTAAAGCTGATTTATAACCAGCAATAGAGTTAGGCTTGAGGCTATAGGTATCATACAGGTGACAGAGGAAATCGGCTACTACCTGAATAGATGAATCCATTGGATTAATACATCTTTTGGAGCACCATTCTGCAAATCTGTTGATTTTATAATTATATGCTCTGGAGTTAACCCCTTCTGGCTTTTGCCATGAACATGGCTGCTTGCTCAGAAAAGCCCTCCTTAATTCTAGATTCCTTGACAAAATCCACGCAGTCAATCTGAACATTGACGGATTGTTGTGATGGGCCTTGCCCTGGAAGATAATATTGTCCATCAGAGGCAGAGGAACCGGATTGCAGACCAGAAGGTCCAGCAGATCCGCATACCATGATCGGCTTGGCCAATTTGGGGCGATCAGAAGCACTTGGCACTCTTCCTGTCTGATATTCTGAAGAATTTTTGGAATCAGGATTGCTGGAGGGAATGCGTATGCATACATTCATACCCAGCTGATAGCTAACGCATCTGTTGCGATAGCGCTTGGATCTGGAATCGGAGAGACGTATGTTGTCATCTTTGCATTCTTCTTTGTTGCGAATAAATCTATGTTGGGTTTCCCCCAGTGGTTGAACAGACGATCCGCCACACATTGATTTAGTTGCCATTCCGTAGGTAAAACACTCATCCTTCGGCTCAATGAGTCTGCTAGCAGATTTAACCTTCCAGGAATATGAACTGCTTTCAAGGTAATCCTGTGATTCAGGCAAAAGCAAAGCAGCTTCCATGTCATCATACAGAGACTGGGCGACTTCGTTCCGCCCTGGCAGTTTATGTAAGTCACTACTGTTGAGTTGTCTGATCGAATTAGAACACTCTTGCCCTGAACTTTCTCTAAGAAATGTTCCAGGCCCAGGACTACTGCTCGTAATTCCAGTAGATTTATATGTTCTTTTGACTGTTCCAGATTCCAAAGTCCTGATATCGTGGATTCTTCCAGGCAAGCTCCCCACCCCTCCATCGATGCATCTGTATACATCGTTACCCGAGGGTGAGGAGGGGTTAGCATCACCCCACCAGGAGATTCTCTGTCTTCAACCACCATTGTAGGTGGTGAATTAGAGGCTCCAGCACTGACATGTTTGAGTCCAGTGAACCTGTACTCTGGGTCCATTGCGTCATGAGAAATAACTGGATCAGCGGCCTGCGTAAGGCCGCCTGAGGAATGACTGGTTCCAGAGAAACCATCAACCCCAGCATTCTCAGGTAAACCTGTGCCAGGACATGACGACTGTTGCACACTGACTGTATTATTGAGATGAGTATGTGTACCCTCTCCTGAGTAGGCTAGACATATCCTATCTCCAGATCGAAGAACATTCCCAGGTAGACAAACTTCTGGGATGGAGTCAGCTGTGATTTCTGAAAATTGATCATCCAGCCTAAGTCTGTGAGAGTTTTCAAAACTATCTCCAGATTAGCTGATAAACTTTCCTGATTGTGTGCTTTTAACAGCCAGTCCGTGTACACATGTACGTGTGGACTGCTATGCTTCTCCTGTGGAGGTATGCTATTATCGCAAGAACCACCCTGGTGAAGACCCGAGGAGCCGTAGAAATTCCGAAGGGTAATACCCTGAATTCCCACTGTCTGCCCTAGAATGCGAATCTCAGGAAGCGACGGAAAATCCTCGCTATTGGAATGTGAAAATAAGCATCCTTCAAATCTATTGAAGCTGTCCACATTCCCTTCTCCAACCCTGCCAACACCGATTTCACTGTCTCCATTTTGAAACTGGGTACGGTTATGAACTTGTTCAATGGCTTGAGGTTGAGAATTGTTTTCCAGACTGGCACCAGAGACAGTCGCGAAGGAGGGCCTGTTATCCAATCAGGATGATACCCGACTGAAAGCCATCGCAAGACTAAACGGTCCTGTGTCAACTGTTCCCAATCTTGCTTGCGGTCGGCCAATCAGCCCCCCACCCCCTCCAGTGGAACACCTAGGGAGAGCGGTGGACATAAGGAGTGCAAGATGGGCAGTGTCTCCTTGGCCAGAAGCAGCGGAGTGGTTCTCACAGTGATAACCGACCCATCAGGCACGATTACCATGACCAGATCCTCGCGCGCCACTACCAGCGCCATGCGCACCTCGGTGCATGGGTGGCTGCTTGGCTGGCTGCGCCGGAGGAGCCTGCGAACCCCCCCCCCCCCTCGCTGCTGGCCAAACCGTGTGTGGCCGAGGCCGACGCTGCGCTGGTGGCTGGCCTCTGACCTGGCCACCGCCACCTCGAGCCTGCAGGGGATGATATGCATGGGGAGCTGTCCAAACGCGCTCTCTGAGAAGCACTTCAAATTGATCGCGCAGTGCCCTCTGGTTATTGACCAGGGTGACTGTCTCCTGGAGGTGCTTGCATCCCTCACCTCCTAAGAGACCAGGACCTGCCATAGGCGTATGCAGCAGCCTATTATACATGTCCCGAGATGGGCACAGATTGTCTAAAGCAAACGTGCGCCACGCCCAGACACTCCTAGTCACAGACCATGTTAAACAATCCAGAACCAGGTTGATACCATCCTGGATGGCTCTCTGGACCGTTACCGGACTCGGCTGGTGCGATGCGGATCCGTTACTACCCCTTGTAACAGCTGGGAGACATGAGAAAGTGCCGCAATAGACGCTCTCCCACTCTCCTCCGCATCGCGCAACGCGGTGTTTGCTGAACGCAAAGCGTTCGAGCACAGCGCTCCCGTGTCAGACCGGGAGCCTGGCCGAGTGTCCTCGCCTAACGCTGCGCAGTCATCCACACTCAGCTTAGGTACCACACCGTATTTCTGATATTCATCAGACACGATGCGGCAACACCTTGCCACCCAAGAGGGGCCTTCGCGAGCCGTCCATGTGCCTTGATGGATGTCTCTGCCGCCGTGAACATATCTACAATATGTTCCACCAGTGGCAGAGATGGCATAGCGTTAACAGTTGGCTTACCTGCCAACCACGGGCGGTGATCCCGCTGGCTAGCCGACTGTTCCACAGGCAGGTCTGGCCTGTCGCTTATCAGCCAATGACAAGCGTCCAACCAATCCTCCTCTGTGACTACCTGCGAAAGCTCTACAAGACGAGGACCTTTGTCTTCCTCCTGAGCGTTCGCAGGTGTGTATGAGGCTGGCTGACCTGACATTGGCAAGCCAGAGAAAGCATGCAGGCCCGAATGAGCAGGCATACTAAACTGACTGGCTTGACCAGGAGTAGGCGCCGTGGTATTGCGTGGGGAGAATTTTGCCACACCACTGCCCTGACCAGCACCTGCTACACTCTCGGCAAGTCAAGGTATGTGGTAGCCTGGCCATCAGAGCTAATCCGGACCACCTTCTGTGCCGTGAACCCTACTTCTGCGTGAGTAGAACCATGGATAATGTCGCCTGTATTCCCCGCGAGGGGTGCACAGACATCAATGTCCATGGTCACGGCATCAGAAGGAGAACCCAACAGATAATCCTCTTCATCCTGACCAGAAAGATTAGATTCAGGGTCAGTGGAGAATGCTAACCTGGACTGGCCAGGAAAGGTACCATAGGAGGAACTGGTACCTGCGCTGTGCGGATATTCCTGGGCTGATAAGCAGGCACCAGGCTCCAGCAACAACCATCCACGGATCACCGGCGCGGCAAGCCTGCTGCCAGTGTCCTGGACCACCCCCTCTAATGGGGCCACCTCTGAATCTTGCTCGAAAACTGGTATTGTCCTAAGGAAACCTGATTCATAGGCGGGGATTATCTGATCCGAAGCAGATGAAGAGGACAACAAAAGATTTGGTCCAGGAAGCATGCCACGGAGCAACTCTGGAACCAAATCCTTGATTGTCCTCTTCATCTCTCCCAACATCTCAACTCGGAAGGCCTCCATATCCACAGTGGACGAGGCCTCTCTCTTACCCGACACCTCTCTCTTCGCTCTCCTTTCCTCCTCACACACCTTCTCCCGAGCCTGTAACGACAAGAATTCTGTCATTAGTTACCCCCCCCCCCACCCCCACTGTTTACATATTTCACACTTAAGCAGTGGTCCACAGGGACTGCACTGAAAGCAGAGATGAGGGGCAAAACAGTCTTTAAGGAAACGTCTACAAGAAGGACACCCACGTCTCTGAAACAGGACAGAGGACGAAGACAATGAGTATTTTAGTTATAAGGATTAGAAACTCAACACCAAAATAAAAAGGAGAGGGAAGGTGGTCATACAGACCACCTAGAAAGATAATAAACGAGCGTTGGGCAAAACTTTAAATGTTAATAAAGTGCAAGGCTGATTATGACGTCATAACTTCAAAAATAAGAAGTTAAATCGATCCGAAACAAACATCCAGGTGTAAGGACGAATTGTATTCATATCCAGAGCATCTTAACTGGAAAGGATATAATATACAGACCATACAAACATCAGATATACAATGATAATGGCAGCAGATTTTATAAATATTTTCAAATAAAATTGAAGTGCCTCATATCATAACTAGAATACCTGAGTCTTTAGCATAGACAAACCATCCGATCTGATGAACTGGAAGCTCCACCAACTCTATGACCTCTTAACTCTATCCACCTATAAGGGAAAATAAGTGGACCAAGAGGGCAAAGTGAGAAGACCTTCTTCCGAGGCCTCCAACTCACTGGGCATAGATTTTTGGTTAGTAACCTAACAATGTTAGTAGGAAATGGAACCTTGGTGGAGAGAAAAACAAACCCTCTGACGATGTGCTGTCCTGTACAATCATAGATAGATACCTGTGGACATAAACACAAAGAGTTTTTTAGGCGCTTAACACGTTAAACGAGAGTCCCGGAAACACATTACAATGGAACAAAACTCGCTAAAGTGTAGTTGAAATCACCTGATAATTCGGTCCTGGGCCATCCTCTGGAGATGCAGCACGCTCAGACATGTTTTCAGGTAATTAGACACTTGAATTTTCTATTTTAAATTGAAACGTCAGCAGAAAACTTTTAAAGCCAAAAGTCACATGTAGACTCTCTGCCAATAAATTAGCAAAGAGGAGGTACTAGTCTGCGCATGCGCGGTGGTTGGGGCTAGCATCCGCCAGACTGTCATCTGACTACCTGGCCAGTAGGGGCACCTATCTTTTTTAATCAGAGTTTTTATTGAATGAAAGCCAATATTTAGCAATATCAAAGAGTATTAGGGAGGTAAGTATACTCTTGAAGTGAAAATGTATTTCCGAAAATCTTGGTCCCAGATCCTAGGATGATTCAACTCAACCAACTATGAACCGAGATGAGGTCTACAGTATAACAACAGTCTACCAGTCCATGCTGTTACGTGACTCCACATGAACTGACCAGAGTGACATTGCCAGCGACTGTCAGTTAGTGCTGAAGAAGTGACTGAGATGGTCACGAAAGCTCCACTCAAACAATTTATAGACACGTTATTGCATATTTGCTAAGAGAATAGATTTGTAAAAACTATCGATATTTACTTACTCCAAGACATCCCTTAAATCCAGAGAGCGACATCATCTTGCTTCTAGTGTACGGCGTCATTCTAGCAGTGCCTCCGATATCCAAGGTCTTGTTTAATCCGATTATCCGATCACCAGTCTGCCATGCCAATCTAACAACACATCCACTTGACCGCTTACATGCATCAGGGTCAATGGTCAATGTGGTATGTGTAGTGCTAACAGTAATATGAATTGTATGTTCCAGAATTGTAGTATTCAGCACTGGCTTAGGCAATAACACACGGCCATGTTGATGTCTGCCCTCATACTCCTCAGTAAGGCGGACCTCTGCTTCACGTAGTTCAATTCCCAGATGAGACAATCGTCCCAGAATGTTCACACCTGTCGCTAACAACAGAATACCATCCTTCACAACAGTGGTACGAAACACCAATGAAATAACAAACACATCTTTTGCTTCTGTAGTTTGACCATCATCATCAAATGTCTCTACAATTTGCGATTTTAGTTGTGGTGTACACATAAAAGTAGACAAGCGAGGCAACTCAATCACATTTTCTCCATTGAAATTTGCAACGTACACTTCTTCACAGTTATCTCCCTTGATCCCATCGAGACATTCGCACTTGTATTGTCCGGGTTGTGGTTCAAAGCAGATGCCATTATTTAGACACATCTGATACTCACACAAGTGAATTTCCTCACCGCACTTAGCACCTAGGTAATGAAAGCAAACACAATCAAATACAGGTATTTAACACAAACACAGCTTTGCCATATTGAATAGAGGGATACGTTTATACCTATGCCCGGCCCATTTCTGGTAAAGCTCCGCCCACTTTGTATGCATGATGAAATCAATTTTAAACGTTGAAACATGAATTCCCAAAATCTAAATTTTAAGGCAACTGTACTGATAAGTTGTTGCATATTTTGAAACTAATTTGACTGGGTGCTGTTGCTGCCCAGCAACAATAGGCAGCAACAGCACCCAGTTAAATTAGCTTCAAAATATTAAAAGTTGAACGTATATTAAAATGTAAATTAATGAAAGACATACAATTCAGACAATTTCATGATAGACTATTGGCATCTTTGTGACAGATTTATCTCACACTGACTGTGTCATCAGCTACCAAGTGATGTATGTGATTATGACATCAGATACTTGAGTGACAGATCAGATCCCTCCATTATCTACTTGCACATAAATTCTTATACATTTTGCTGGAAATATGGGTGCCTGACAATACGACTATCTTGATAAATCATTTGCAATGTCTATAACTATTTTGTCAACGAAATCAAAAATTTTGGCCAATGAATGTCCATTTGCATGGCAAAATAAAAACGAGCAACAGCTGTCAGTCAAATTACTTTCAAAATATTCAGCAGTTTTCCTGAACAGATGTCTTGAAATTGACAGACTGGAATTTCAAGCATTATTGAATCATCAACTTTTAACCCCATATATACAGGTGGATTTAATTGACTGTCTTGAATAACTAACCTTTAAATCCAGGTGCACATACACACACAGCTTCGAGGTCGCTCTCCACACAGGTGCCATCATTCTTACAGATTACCTCTGTGCAGGAGATGAAGGCTGTCTCACACAGAACACCTGTAAATCCTAAGATGAAGAACTATATCTGATGATGTGTAGTAGATAATCATTTAATGGTCAAGCTGGTCAAATCCAGCTTTTGGAGTGGCTTGGAGAAATATCCATGTGTAAGCAAAGAGACTATATTTTAAAGTTTACTACTGGAATGACTGGCTCGGTAACCGTCTTCTCTTGCCCTACTAATGGACACTTACTAAGAAAAAGAATTTCAGTTTTTCCTGACAAGGGTTAGGATTGTATTTTTAATTAACCCTTTTACCCTCATACCAGCCACAAATGGCTTCTGCAGTGGTGTTGAGAAATGTCCATTTGCAGACCAAGAGAAGACTATTTTTGAAAATTTACCACTGGAATGACTGGCTCGATAACCGATAAATAGATTTTCAAAAATAGTCTTCTTTTAGTCTGCAAATGGAGATTTTTTTATGAGAAAATTGAAATTTTCTTGAACAAGCTCTAGGGTTAAATGTTTAATAGAATAAGCAGAATGTTAGATGAGAAACATTATTATGCCATGTATTAAACGACATCACAGATTTCTTTTTTCACGAGAGAGTTGATACTTACCTCCCTAATACTCTTTGATATTACTAAATATCGGCTTTCACTCAATAAACACTCAGAATAAAACCAGTTAGGTGCCCCTATTGGGCAGGGAGTCAGAGAGCAGTCCGGCAGATGCCATCCCCACCACCGCGCATGCGCAGACTAGCACTTCCTCTGACTAATTTATTGGCTGACACACATGCAACTACTAAGAGCCTGAAGACCGAGCCTCTGTGGGGTGGAGAGGCCGGGTCCGTATTAGGGAGGTAAGTATCAACTCTCTCGTGAAAAAAGAAATCCGTGATTTCGTTTATTTCACTTCAAGAGTATACTTACCTCCCTAATACTCTTTGATATTGCCAGAATTCGACAGGGAATTCGGCGGGAGGGAGGCGAGGTCAAAAGACCAGCTCTTCCCTATACGCTTTTCCGCGTTTAAGGCACTTTAACTTCTGAAACTGTGTGAAAACACAGTCAGGATTTGAAAAAACATCGGCTAACACAAACCGATGGATGAGAGATGACCGAATGTCATATGCGCGCCCCCTCCCCTTCCTGGTAGGAAGATTCGAATGACCTCAATGTCCCATACGCTCACTACGTACAAGTGCCATGTACTATAGGACAAGAGACGAAAAAGCTCCATTTTCGTATACTCTCAATGATGAACCACATAAAAACACATACCATCACCATTTTAATAACAAAGGGTCACGTGACAATACAATTAACAATGAACAACACATAAACAAGACTGACCTTGTTGAACTTGGCTGCTGACATCATCTTCCCAGTGGTGAAGGCTGATGCAGTCCCAAAAAGTGGTTGTTCCCATTAATTAATTGTGATATATACAAGTAATGAGGAAGCCTCATAAAAAAAGTACACCTGATTATCTTTTCAAAATCGACAAGGCGAGAGGATTAGAGTGACTCACAGTGCCACTGAGCAACTGACATAATGTCATCCACAGGGACCCCATTAAATAGGGCAGTGGAAGTCACTATGCCACGGACACTGTGAGCCCTTGCCATGTCAACTTGCTTACCGGTGGTGGATTTATGACAAAACTGAATACATTCTACAATCCACCTGGAAATCGTGTCCTTAGACGCCCTGCCATGGGGTTCAATATATGACAACCATAACGCTGACTGGTCCGTCTGCCACTCCTGAGTACGTTGTTTGTACCGGATCAGTGCTCGGACGGGACACCATGCTTTAGAATTAGGATCATATCTAGTTAAAGCTGGCAAAAAAAATAGGTTGACCTGGATATTTCAAAGACTGATTCTTAGCCAAGAAATTAATCCTAGGTAGAAGCTTAAGGCCTTCCCCTGTAACCACGAAACGGTCTACCTCGGCTGATAAGGCATGAATTTCACTCCTACGCCTAGCCGAGGCCGCAGCAATTAAAAATACAGTTTTAAGAGTCAACATTTTCATAGAAATGGAACTAAGTGGTTCAAAAGGCTTATCGCCTAGTCCCTGAAGCACTAGAGATAAACTCCAAGATGGAATCACCAGGGGATTCCTTGGTCTTAGATTGCCCATGCCTTTAATTAATACATTTAATGTACTTACTTCATCACTTCCCCTATTAGCCAAGCAAGGGATAACTGTCATTAAAGCTGATTTATAACCAGCAATAGAGTTAGGCTTGAGGCTATAGGCATCATACAGGTGACAGAGGAAATCAGCTACTACCTGAATAGATGAATCCATTGGATCAATGCATCTTTTTGAGCACCATTCTGCAAATCTGTTGATTTTATAATTATATGCTCTGGAGGTTGACCCCCCCTCCTGGCTTTGGCCATAAACATGGCTGCTTGCTCAGAAAAGCCCTCCTTAATTCTAGATTCATTGACAACATCCACGCAGTCAATCTGAACATTGACGGATTGTTGTGAAGGGCATTGCCCTCGAAGATAATGTCGTCCATAAGAGGCAGAGGAACCGGATTGCAGACCAGAAGGTCCAGCAGATCCGCATACCATGATCGGCTTGGCCAATATGGGGTGATCAGAAGCACTTGGCACTCCTCCTGTCTGATTTTCTGAAGAATTTTTGGAATCAGGATTGCTGGAGGGAATGCGTATGCATACATTCCCACCCAGCTGATAGCTAACGCATCTGTTGTGAAAGCGCTTGGATCTAGAATCGGAGAGACGTAGGTCGTCATCTTCGCATTCTTCTTCGTTGCGAACAAATCGATGTTGGGTTTCCCCCAATGGTCAAACAGACGATGCGCCACACATTGATTTAGTTGCCATTCCGTCGGTAAAACACTCATCCTTTGGCTCAATGAGTCTGCTAGCAGATTTAACCTTCCCCGAATATGAACTGCTTTCAAGGTAATCCTGGGATCCAGGCACCAACAAAGCAGTCTCCATGTCATCATACAGACTGGGCGACTTCGTTCCGCCCTGGCGGTTTATGTAAGTCACTACTGTTGAGTTGTCTGATCGAATAAGAACAATCTTGCCCTGAAATTTCTGTAAGAAATGTTCCAGGCCCAGGACTACTGCTCTTAACTCCAGTAGATTGATATGTTCCTTTGACTGTTCCAGATTCCAAAGCCCTGATATCGTGGATTCTTCCAGGCAAGCTCCCCATCCCTCCATCGAGGCATCTATAGACACAGTTACTTGAGGGTGAGGAGGGGTTAGCATACCCCCGCCAAGAGATTCTCTGTCTTCAACCACCATTGCAGGTGGTGAATTAGAGGCTCCAACACTGACACGTTCGAGTCCAGTGAACCTGTACTCTGGGTCCATTGCGTCATGAGAAATAACTGGATCGGCCACCTGCGTAAGGCCGCCTGAGGAATGACAGGTTCCAGAGAAACCATCAACCCCAGCATTCTCAAGCAAACCCGTGCCAGGACATGACGACTGTTGCACACTGACTGTATTACTGAGATGAGTATCTGAACCCTCTCCTGAGTAGGATAAACATATCCTGTCACCAGATCGAGGAACATCCCCAGGTAAACAAACTTCTGGGATGGAGTCAGCTCTGATTTTTGGAAATTGATTATCCAGCCTAAGTCTGTGAGAGTTTTCAAAACTATCTCCAGATTGGCCGATAAACTTTCCTGGGTGTGTGCTTTTAACAGCCAGTCGTCTATGTACATGTGGACTGCTATGCTTCTCCTGCGGAGGTATGCTGTAATTGCAAGAACTACTCTGGTGAAAACCCGAGGAGCCGTGGAAATTCCGAAGGGTAACACCCTGAATTCCCACTGTCTGCCCTGGAATGCAAATCTCAGGAAGCGACGGAAACTCCTCGCTATGGGGATGTGGAAATAAGCATCCTTCAAATCTATTGAAGCTGTCCACATTCCCCTCTCCAGCCCTGCCAACACCGACTTCACAGTCTCCATCTTGAAACTGGGTGTCTCTATGAACTTGTTCAAAGGCTTGAGGTTGAGAATTGGTCTCCACCCTCCGGTGTTTTTGTCACTAAGAACACAGTTGAATAGAAGCCCGGACACCTTTGTGCCGGCTGAATTGCTCCTTTTTGTATGAGGGAGTTTATTTCCTGCTCTATACACAACCTTTGATCTGGATCTCTCGGAATTTGAGTCCAGATGGCACCAGAGACAGTCGCGATGGTGGGCCTGTCATCCAATCGGGATGATACCCGACTGAAAGCCATCGCAAGACTAAACGGTCCTGAGTCAACCGTTCCCACTCTTGCTTGTGGCGGGCCAACAGGCCCCCCCCCACCCACTGGACCACCTAGCGAGTGAGGTGGACATAAGGAGTGCAAGAGTGGCACTGTCTCCTTTGCCAGAAACACCAGAGTCATTCTCACAGTGGTAACCGGCCCATCAGGCACGATTACCATGACCAGATCCTCGCATGCCATGACCAGCACCGCGCGCACCTCGGTGCGTGGGTGGCTGCCTGGCTGGCTGCGCCTGAGGAGCCTGCGCCCCCCCCTCACTGCTGGCCGAATCGCACGCGGCCGAGGCCGACGCTGCGCTGGTGGCTGGCCTCTGACATGGCCACCTCCACCTCGAGCCTGCAGGGGATGGTACGCAGGGGGTGCAGCGCGAACGCGCTCCCTACGGAGCACCTCAAACTGTTCACGCAGCGCCCTCTGGTTGTTGACCAGAGTGACCGTCTCCTGGAGGTGCCTACATCCCTCACCTCCAAAGCGACCAGGACCTGCCATAGGCATACGCAGAAGCCTATTGTACAGGTCCTGGGACGGGCACAGGTTATCCAACACAAACGTGCGCCTCGCCCGGACACTTCTGGTCACCGCCCGAGTCATACAATCTAGCCTGGATGGCTCTCTGGATCATGATCGGGCTCGGCTGGCGTGATGCGGATGCTGTCACTACCCTCTGCAACAGCTGGGAGACGTGAGAATGCGCCGCAATAGACACTCTCCCACTCTCCTCTGCATCACGCAATGCGGCATTGGCCGAACGCAGCGCGTTCGAACACAGGGCTCCTGTGTCAGAACGGGAGCCTGGCCATGTATCCTCACCTAAAACCACGCGGTCACCAATGCTGGGCTTAGGTACCACACCGTACCTCTGGTAGCCCACGGGTACGATGTGGCAGCGCCTTGCAACCTCGCCAGGGGCCTTCGAGAGACGTCCATTCGCCTTGATGGACGTCTCCGCCGCCGAGAACATATCAACGATATGCTCTGCTAGCGGCAGAGATGGCATAGCGCTAACAGCCGACTTTCCAGCTAACCACGGCTGGTGGTCTCGCTGGCTAGCCGACTGTTCCACGGGCAGGTCTGGCCTGACGCTTATCAGCCATTGACAAGCGTCTGACCAATCCTCCTCCGTGGCTAACTGCGAAAGCTCTACTAGACGAGGGCCCTCGTCTTCCTCCTGAGCTAACGCAGTCGAGCTTGAAGTTGGATAGGCTGACACTCCTGGCAAGCCAGAGAAAGCATGCGGGCCCGAAAGAGCAGGCATGTTAATCTGACTGGCTTGTCCAGGAGCAGGCACCGTGGTAGAGCATGGGGCAGTTACTGCCACACCACGGCCCCGGCCAGAACCAGCAATACTCTCGGCAAGCCGAGGTATGCGGAACAACTGGCCGTCAGATCCAACCAGGGCCACCTTCTGAGCCATGAATTCTACTCCTGCGTGAGTAGAACCGTGGATCATGTCGCCTGTATTCCCCGCGAGGGGTGCACAGACGTCAAAATCCATGGCCATGGCATCAGAAGGAGAACCCAGCAGATAATCCTCTTCTTCCTGGCCAGAAAGATTAGCAAAGAGAGCTAACCTGGACTGGCCAGGAAAGGTGCCATAGGAGGTACTGGCACCTGCGGCATGCGGATACCCCTGGGCTGATAAGCAGCCAGCAGGTTCCAGCGACAACCGTCCATGGACCACCGGCGCGGCAAGCCTGCTGCCAATGTCATGGAATGCCCCCTCTAATGGGGCCACCTCTGAATCGTCGAAAACTGGTAGTGGCCTAAGGAAACTCGATTCAGAGGCGGGGATTATCTGCTCCGAAGCAGACGAAGAGGACAACAAAGGATTTGATCCAGGAAGCATGCCACGGAGCAACTCTGGTACCAAATCCTTGATTGTCCTCTTCATCTCTCCCAACATCTCACTACGGAAGGCCTCTATGTCCACTGAGGACGAGGCCTTCCTCTTACCCTTTTTACCTACAACCTCTCATTTCATCTTCCTCTCCTCCTCCGCGACCTTGTCCTTCGCCTGTAAGCACAAAAACTCCTTCATTAGCTCGCCTCCCAACTGCTTACACCCATCACAATTAAGTAATGGCCCACAGGGGCTACATTGAAAACACAGGTGGGGAATAAACTTCTCCTTCAAGAAGCGACCACAGGACAGGCAACCAGGTCTCTGAAACAGGACAGAAGACGAGGACAATGAGTATTTTAGTTACCGTTAGAAACTCAAAACCAAAAATAAAAGAGAGGAAAAAATTATCATAAAGATCACTATCCATAAGAGAAAACCAGCGTTGGGAAAAACCTTAATTGTTAATAAAGAGCAAGGCTGATTATGACGTCATAATTTCAAAAAAGAAACTAAATCGATCCGAAACAAACATCCAGGTGTAAGGACGAATTGTATTCATATCCAGAACATCTCTATGAAGGATAGATATTCGGGCTACACAAACATCAGATACACAATGATAATAGTGGCAAATTTTAGTTTACATAATTATTATCACCTCATATCATTAACTAGAATACCTGATTCTTTGTATAGACAAACCATCCAATCTGATGAAGTGGAACACTCCACCAAGACTATGACCTCTTAACTCTCTCCACCTTAGGGGAAAAGGAATTGGATCAAGAGGGCAAAGTGAGAAGACCTTCTTACGAGGCCTCCGAGTCACTGGACATAGACTTTCTGGTTAGGTAACCTAACAGTATTAGTAGGAAATGGAACCTCGGTGGAGAAAAACAAACCCTCTGTTGATGTGATGTCCCATACATATCCAGACAGATACCTGTGGACATAAACACAAAGAGAGATTAGCATTATATAGCGCCATGTTGACATAAAACAACTATACTAGGCGCTTATCACGATAAATGCGAGTCCCGGAAACACATTAGACCGGGAAAAACTCGCTAAATTATAATAGAAGTCACCTGATGGATAGATCCTGGGCCCTCCTCTGGCGACGTAATCCTGTCTGCCATCTTAATCAGGGGTTCTAAACTTCTATTAACACTCAAAAAGACTTGTAAACACTTGAGAAAAGCTCTAGCACAAAAAACATGTGTAGACCCTCTGCCAATAAATTAGCAAAGAGGAAGTGCTAGTCTGCACATGCGCGGTGGTGGGACTGGCATCCGCCGGACTGCACTCTGACTCTCTGCCCAGTAGGGGCACCTAACTGTTTTTATTCTGAGTGTTTATTGAGTGAAAGCCGATATTCAGCAATATCAAAGAGTATTAGGGAGGTAAGTATACTCTTGAAGTGAAAGAGTTAGACCATTGCTGGTGCCTTTGACATGTACAGCGCTACACAAAATATATTCCTTGCAGAGGCCTGCATTAGCTACATGAAAAACAAGAACTATGCTTAACCCTTTAGTAAATTCTTTATGATATAAAACTTATTCTGTTGAATATTTTAAAATTAATTTGACTGGAGATGTTGCTGCCTAAGGCTTCCGGTTAAATGAATTCACCTTTACCACTCTGATGTCAATATTCTATCTTTTACCAGCTCATCTTTTAATTTAATTAAATAATTTACAAATCTGTCATCAGTGTGGTACGGGTTAAAAAATATTCAACAGGTTTCCTTTATTGTAGAAATTTGTGGAACATATTTTGTCCAATCTTTAGGAATATATAAATCGAATGTAATGATAAAGTACTAAACTCAAAGAGCCATTACACTCTGAATTCCAAGGGCATAGGTATAAAGCCAGCTAAGTATGTTAATGATGACATGATTTAAAGTTTGTTTAGCAGTGACACCCACGCAGCTTTACAAAATAAATAACTACTATTCTAATAATTGTATATCATTTGTACACAGGATACAATACATGTATGCAAACTTTTGACTACTAATTGTCTATTTCTACTTGTAGTATGTTGTATATATTTGTACATAGTATGTTTTGTATGTAAGTGTACCTGCAGTGTGTTTCTCTGTCAGTTTGTCTGTGTGCGTGCGTGTGTTTGCATGTGTGTAAATTCTTTCTAAGGGCCTCAGGAAGATCAGATTTTACTGACATTGTTTACCCTCATGAAATAAAGATTATTATTATTATTATTATTATTATTATTATTATTATTATTATTAGTATTATTATTATACCTAGAGATGGGCGAGATATAGCTAGAAATGGGCGGGGAATGGCTAGAAATTGGTGAAACTTAGACAGAAATGGGTGGAGCATAGCAAGCGACGGACAGGGCACATGCAGAAATGGGTGGAGCTTATGAAAAAATGGATGGGGTATAGCCAGAAATGGTTGGCGGTTATCCAGATATGGATGGCTCATTACCCGAAATGGGCAGAGCTTAGAACACGTCCATGATCTGCTTACCTGTAGAGCAATCACACAGCCACCCGAGGTCGCCGTCTATACAAGTACCTCCATTTAAACAGCTAACATCTGAGCACCGTTTAACAACAGGACGCTCACAATTTGTCCCATTCCACCTAGCATCACAGATACAACGGTATTCGCCTTGTAGGGCAGAAAGGTCAATGCACTGGCCCTCATGTTGGCATGGAAACGTGCTGATACATTCATTTATTTCACTTTCACAAAATTCACCGGTCAGTCCATTTAGACATTGACAGGAAAATCCACCTGTAGACATATAGATTTTTAGATTGAGCTCATTAATCCTAAATTCCCAGAGACATGGCTTTAACCATTTAATGGTCAAGATTGGTCAAGAAAATTGAAATTTTTGCATAGTGAATGCCCATTTACAGGCCATGAGAAGACTATTTTTTAAATTTCACCACTGGAATGACTGGCTCGGTTATCGAACTAGGCATTCCAGTGGAAAATTTTCAAAAGTAGTCTTCTCTTCACCTGTAATAAACGAAATCACGGATTTCTTTTTCACGAGAGAGTTACTTACCTCCATAACACTATATGATATTTCCTAAATATCGACCTTGACTCAATAACACCATATTAAAAAAGCAGGTGCCCTTAATGGGCAGGTAGACAGGTGACAGTCAGCCGGATGCCGGCACCAACCTCGCGCATGCGCAGACTATCACTGCCTCAGCTTGACTATTGGCCAACTAAGAAAATTTACCAAATTTCTTTTTCACGAGTGAGATGACACACTTACCTCCCTAACACTCTTGATATACTAGTATATCGGCTCTAAATTCAATAATATTCAGAATTATAAAAAGCTAGGTGCCCCTAATGGGCAGGTGGAAGTACACAGTCATGCACATGACAGACCCCACCCACTGCGCATGCGCATACTGGTACTTCCGTTACTAAATATTGGCTGACATAGAAGCAACTATTCAAATAACCAAAGGACCAGGCCTCCGTGGGGTGAAGAGGCCGGAATCCTGTTAGGGAGGTAAGTATGTCATCTCACTCGTGAAAAAGAACTTTGGTAAATTTTCTTATTTCACATCATGAGAACATACTTACCTCCCTAACACTCTTGATAAAAGCCAGAATTTGAAAGTCAATTTGGCGGGAGGGAGGCAAGGTCGTGAAAACCAGCATATGTTCGAAGAGACTAGCTCTTTGAATTTTCAAGAGATTTAAAAACATCTGAAATTGTATCTGAAAACACAATAATAATAATAATAATAATAAGTACATTTATAAAGCGCTGAATCCATGACAATGCGTGCTCTAAGCGCTAGTGCGTAATAGCTATATCTACTGAGAATATGCTCGTTTGAAAAGGGTGGTTTTCAGTTGTGATTTGAAAATATCTAATGATGCTGAGTTTTTTAGACTAAGTGGTAGATTGTTCCACTCGGTGGGAGCTGCATAAGCGAAAGTTTTGTGGCCATATGTAGTAGAATTTACTTTTGGGACGTTTAGCAGCATCTGATTGACAGATCTGAGTGATCGACCAGGCGAATAGGGTTGTACTAGTTCAGTTAAGTATGCAGGGGCAGTACCGGAAACACATTGGTAAGTCAAGCATAAAATTTTGAAAGTGATTCTCTGCTCGATCGGGAGCCAATGCAAATTCTGTAAGACAGGGGTTATGTGATCATACTTTCGGCGGAGTGATATGATTCTAGCAGCGGTATTTTGTACAATCTGTAGCTTATGAATAAGTTGTTTTGGTGCACCAATAAGCAAGCTGTTACAATAATCAAGTCTTGACGATATTAACGCCAGTATAAGCATGATTGTAGCCTCCTTCGTAATATACCGTCTGATGCAACCAATATTACGTAGCTGGTACGAGCACACTTTGCAGAGATGATTAACATGCTTTTCCATGGTCAGTTCATTATCAAGCATTACCCCTAGATCTTTCACCACAGGTGACAGATTTATTTGGCTTGTTCCAACAGTGATGCATGTCAAGTCTGATTTAGCGCGCCTAATCACCGGACCAACTAGCATGGCCTCCGTTTTGTCATCATTTAGCTTCAACATATTCAATGTCATCCAGGATTTAATGTCCGAACAGCAGTCATTTAGTTGATCTGTTGCCATACTTGCGGCTGATACTGATGGTATAAAACTGTTGATGAGCTGCGTGTCATCGGCGTAGAAATGGCGTTGGATGTTGTGGTTCTCGATTTTCTGTCCAAGTTGCCGTGTGTATAGCGTAAATAATACTGGACCCAAAATCGATCCTTGCGGCACACCACACGTGAGCTTGATCGGTTCGGAGAATGATCCGTTTACGCAGACTGACTGATATCTCTCGGATAGATACGATTCAAACCAGTTCCATACTGGGCCATCTAATCCAAATGTATGACGCAATTGTGATAAAAGTATCTGATGGTCAATAGTGTCGAATGCGGCACTCAAATCTAACAATAGCAGCAGGGAAACATTACCTTTGTCAACAGCACTGCGAATATCATTTACAACCCTTAGAAGGGCTGTTTCGGTGCTATGGTATTGTCGGTATGCGGACTGAAATGGCTCATATAAATCACATTTTCGTAGATGGACTGACAGTCTTTTAAGTACCGCCTTTTCGACAAGTTTTGACATGAAAGGTAAGTTCGAAACCGGTCTATAGTTATTCAAGATATCGTGGTCCAGGCCATTCTTTTTCAGTAGTGGTTTGACAATAGCCCGTTTGAATGACGCTGGCATAGTCCCGGACATTAGACCAGAATTAACCATCATGGTAATCGACGGAAGCAGGAGGTCCGTGTATTTTAGCACAAGTTTGGTAGGGATAGGATCCAATGTACAGAAGGTTGGCTTGAGCTCGTTTAAAAGGGTCAATACATCATTTTCTGAAAACTGAAGAAAGTAATCGAGGCCTTTGCCATTGAAGACAGGATGGTCATCGTGAGGAACAGTAGTATTTTGGGACTGGTGCAATTGTGTGCGAATGTCCACGATTTTGCTTTGAAAAAAGTCCGAAAATGACTGGGCAATAAGTGCCGGATCCTCACCACTAGGAAGGGAGGAGTCTTTCTTCTTACCCATTAGGTCGAACATTGTACTGTAGAGTTGTTTGGGATTCGACGTACTTTCTAAGATTTTGTTGTTAAAGAAAGACTGTTTAGCACCAGCGATGATCTTAGAGACTGTGTTCCTCGCGTTGACATAAATCTGTCTATGTACTTCCAGATTGGACTTCCTCCATTGCCTCTCGGCCTTCCGTCTATCAGCTTTAGCTTTGGCTACATCAGGTGTGAAAAGCCACGTAGATTTCGGTCTCTGATGAATAGATTTTAATTTCTCTGGGGCATGTTTGTCGAGAAGTCGGGTTAGCTCAGCGTTGTAGAGGTCGGCGAGGTCTTCACAGTCTGATGGTGGTGATGTAATCAGTCTAGACTGCTCTAGATCTTGGCGGAAAGCAGATTCGTCTATTTTCTTTATGTTTCGACAAGGCGTGGAAACGGTGATTGGGGACGGTTTAGTAGCACTGAGATTAACTGTTACTAAGTAATGGTCAGACATTTGCAAGTCCTTCACTAGCACATTCTGCACACAATTTTCAGATTCACGGGTCACTACCCAGTCAATGGTATGCCCGTTTTTATGAGTTGGTTCACAATCAGGAATAGAATTTTGCATCGGATAATCGGCCGATGAAGAAAGATTGATCAAAAAGCAAATGCGCTCTCCCCCCCCCCCCCTCTTTCTGAGGAAGGTTAGGGAAAAAATGCTGCTCTAAATGACTAGCACATTCTCTAATACTTGCTGAAAAGTATTACTAGACATTGGAAAAAGAATTGCTTCATTTTTAAAAAAAAAACCCTGAAAGAACCACAATTAAGAGATATTAACCATCAACATATTAAAAATAAAAAATATGACACCATCACCAAGACAAAAAAACCAAAATGGTCACATATACTGACCTCTGATGTCTTGGGTGCAGCACTCATCTCTTCCCCCACCGGATGAAGAGAATTGTACCAACTAATAGTAGGGATAACCAACCAACAAATGTGATATTTGTAAATAGCAGAGGAGGAAAACTAATTACAAATACATACCTCTACATTATTTATTTTCTAAGGACTGAGACGGCGAGCGGGTTAGAAGTGTCACGAAGGTAATGGTCAGTAAAACTTGATTCACAGTGCCGCTGGGCTACTGACATAATGTCTTCAATAGAAACACCATTAAATAATGCCGTGGAAGTTACCACACCACGGACACTATGACCCTTGGCTCTATCTACTTTAATTCCAGTGGCTGTCTTATGACAGAATTAAATACATTCTACTATCCATCTGGAAATAGTGTCTCTTGATGCGCTACCATAGGGTTCAATATATGACAACCATAGGGAACATGGGTCCGTCCGCCAAACCTGAGTTCTTCTCTTGTACTTATTTAAAGCACGGACAGGACACTATGCTTTAGCACCAGGATGATATCTGGTTAATGCAGGTAAAACAATAGGTTGACCCAGATATTTTAAAGATTGATTCTTAGCCATGAAATTCAATCTTGGTAGAAGCTTAAGGCCTTCACCTGTAACTATATAATGGTCAGGCTGAGCAGACAAGGCATGAATTTCACTCCTGCGTCTGGCTGATGCTGCCGCAACTAAAAATACAGTTTCACGTGTCAATAATTTTACAGATATAGCACTAAGTGGTTCAAAAGGTTTATCACTCAAAACCTGCAGAACTAGAGAAAGACTCCATGACGGTGTCAGTGGAGGATTTCTTGGTCTGAGATTGCCCATACCTTTAATAAGAGTATTTAAAACACTTACTTCATCACTTCCCCTGTTTGTCAAGCAAGGGATAACAGTCATTAATGCTGATTTGTATCCAGCAATAGAGTTAGGCTTGAGGCTATAGGCATCATACAGGTGATAGAGGAAATCAGCTACTACCTGAATAGGTGAATCCATTGGATTAATACATATTTTTGAGCACCATTCTGTTAATCTGTTGATTTTATAATTATATGCTCTGGAGGTTGACCCCCTTCTGGCTTTTGCCATGAACATGGCTGCTTGCTCAGAAAAGCCCTCCTTAATTCTAGATTCCTTGACAAAATCCATGCAGTCAATTGGAACATTGACGGATTGTTGTGAAGGGCCTTGCCCTGGAAGATAATATTGTCCATCAGAGGCAGAGGAGCAGGATTGCAGACCAGAAGGTCCAGCAGATCCGTATACCATGATCGGCTTGGCCAATTTGGGGCGATCAGAAGCACTTGGCACTCCTGTCTGATTTTCTGAAAAAATTTTGGAATCAGGATTGCTGGAGGGAATGCGTATGCATACATTCACACCCAGCTGATAGCTAACGCATCTGTTATGACAGCACTCGGATCTGGAATCAGAGAGATGTACGACATCATCTTTGCATTCTTCTTCGTTGCGAATAAATCTATATTGGGTTTCCCCCCCCCTGGTTGAACAGACGATCCGCCACACATTGATTTAGTTACCATTCCGTAGGTAAAACACTCATCCTTCGGCTCAATGAGTCTGCTAGCAGATTTAACCTTCCCAGAATATGAACTGCTTTCAAGGTAATCCTGTGATTCAGGCACCAGCAAAGCAGCTTTCATGTCATCATACAGAGACTGGGTGACTTCGTTCCGCCCTGGCGGTTTATGTAAGTCACTACTGTTGAGTTGTCTGATCGAACTAGAACACTCTTGCCCTGAAGTTTCTTTAAGAAATGTTCCAGGCCCACGAATACTGCTCGTAATTCCAGTAGATTTATATGTTCTTGTGACTGATCCAGATTCCAAAGGCCTGATATTGTGGATTCTTCCAGGCAAACTCCCCACCCCTCCATCGATGCATCTGTATACATCGTTAACTGAGGGTGAGGAGGGGTTAGGATCACCCCTGCTGGGAGATTCTCTATCTTCAACCACCATTGCAGGTGGTGAATTAGAGGCTCCAGCACTGACACATTTAAGTCCAGTGAACCATTGGGGCATGAGAAATAACTGGATCGGCCGCCTGCGTAAGGCTGCCTGAGGAATGACTGGTTCCAGAGAAACCATCAACCCCAGCATTCTCAGGTAAACCCGTGCCAGGACATGACGACTGTTGCACACTCACTGTATTACTGAGATGAGTACTTGTATCCTCTCCTGAGTAGGATAAACATATCCTATCTCCAGATCGAAGCACATTCCCAGGTATATCTCCAGATTTGCTGATAAACTTTCCTGATTGTGTGCTTTTAACAGCCAATCGTCTATGTAAGTGTGGACTGCTATGCTTCTCCTGTGGAGGTATGCTGTTATCGCAAGAACCACTCTGGTGAAGACCCGAGGAGCCATAGAAATTCCGAAGGGTAAAGCCCTGAATTCCCACTGTCTGCCCTGGAATGCGAACCTCAGGAACCGACGAAAACTCCGCGCTATTGGAATGTGGATATAAGCATCCTTCAAATCTATTGAAACCACACACATTTCCATCTCCAACACCGCCAACACCGTTTTGACTGTTTCTATTTTGAAACTGGGTGTGTCTATGAATTTGTTCAATGGCTTGAGGTTGAGAATTGGTTTCCACCCTGCAGTGCTCTTCGTTACTAGGAACACGGTTGAATAGAAGCCCGGGCACTTTTGTGCCGGTTGAATTTCTCTTTTTAGTATGAGGGAATTTATTTCCTCCTCTATACACAAGAGTTGATCTGGATCTCTTGGAATTTGAGTCCAGACTGGCACCAGAGACAGTCGCGATGGTGGGCCTGATATCCAGTTGGGATGATATCCAACTGAAAGCCATCGCAAGACTAAACGGTCCTGAGTCAACCGTCCCCACTCTTGCATGTGGTTGGCCAATCAGCCTCCTACTGGTCCACCTAGGGAGAGAGGTCGACATAAGTAGCGCAAGAGTGGCACTGTCTCTTGGTGCAGATGCACTGGAGTGGCTCTTATTGTGGTAACCGACCCTTCCGGTACGATTACCACGACCAGATCCTCGCGCGCCACGGCCCGCACCGCGCGCTACTCGGTGCGCGGGCGGCTGCCTGGCTGGCTGCGCCAGAGGAGCCTGTGCCCCCCTCACTGCTGGCCGAAGCGCGCGCGGCCGTGGCTGCGCTGGTGGCTGGCATCTGACCTGGCCACTGCCACCTCGAGCCTGCATGGGATGATATGCAGGAGGAGCTGCGCGAATGCGCTCTCTGTGGAGCACTTCAAATTGCTCGCGCAACGCCCTCTGGTTATTGACCAGGGTAACCGTCTCTTGGAGGTGCTTACATCCCTCACCTCCAAAGAGACCAGGACCTGTCATAGGCATATGCAGCAGCCTATTATACAGGTCCTGGGATGGGCACAAGTTGTCAAGGGCAAACGTGCGACTCGTCCGGACACTCCTGGTCACCGACTGGGTTAAACAGTCCAGAGCGTGGGGAAAATTTTGCCACACAACGGCCCTGGCCTGCACTAGGTACACCATCGGCAAGCCGAGGTATGCAGTAATACTGGCCATCAGATCCAGCCCGGGCTACCTTCTGCGGCGTGAATGCTACTCCTGCATGAGTAGTTCCATGGACAATGTCGTCCGTATTTCCCGGGAGGGGTGTACAAACATCAATGTCCATGGCTATGGCGCCAGAAGGAGAACCCAGCAGATAATCCTCTTCTTCCTGGCCAGAAGGATTAGATTCCAGGTCAGCAAAGAATGTTAACCCGGACTGGCCAGGAAAGGTACCATAGGAGGAAGTGGTACCTACAGGGTGCGGATATTCCTGGCCTGATAAGTAGGCACCAGCGACACCTGACCACGAACAACCGGTGCAGCAAGCCTGCTGCCAGTGTCCTCATAGTGGGCTTCACCCTCTAGTAGGGCCACCTCTGAATCATGGACAAAAACGAATCTACCCTTCAAAAACCTTCCACAAGAAGGACAACCAGGTTTCTGAAACAAGCCAGAAGACGAAGACAATGAGTATTTTAGTTCCCCTGTTTAAGACTATATGCTCGGCCTCAACGTGGCGCAGGGGTGTAACCCACTGGGTGTCAATCCAGACATTTGGAGGGGCTAACCAGAGCATTATGCACAATGCCAATGAAATGAGACTTGGAGATCTAATCAACCGAAATGGTGCTCGCCCTGTGAGGATCTGCCAGGCAGGTGCAGCGCCAGGCTCCATGCCTCGAAGGAGCCCACCCTCAGCTACTGGAGGTCCCATCAACTCGTCTTGTGGAGCCAGGGGACGAGGATGGAGAAGACCAAACCCAAAGAGAACCCCAGTATCAACATCATGCACTGGAATGCAGAAGGGGTTACCAACAAGAAATCAGAGCTCGAACAGTTCCTGTACGAAAACAACATTGATATCTGCTGCATCCAAGAGACACACCTGCAAGAAGGAAAACCATTTAAGATCAGAGGTTACCAGATTTTCCGGTGTGATCGAAGAGGAAGAAAGAAAGGTGGGGTGATCACCTTGGTCCGAAACAGCGTGAACGCCAGCCAGATCAAAACCTTTATGGAAGAGGCAGAATATATCAAGATCAAGGTAACAACCAGCAACTCTGTGATTGACATTGTCAATTATTACTGCCCTAGTGACAAGAATCTCTCACTTGACACAATCCAGGTCCTGGACTGCCACTTCCTCATTGCGGGAGACTTTAATAGCCAGTCCCAGAGCTGGGGATACAGAACACTTGATAAACGAGGAGAAGACATTGAAGCTTGGCAAGATGAAAAGCACCTTTTACTTATGAACGATCCCACAGATCAGCCCACCTTCTACTCGCGCCGGTGGCACTCGACAACAACGCCGGACTTGGCATTTTGTACAGAAGACATTCACAGAAACCTCAGTAGAGTGGTCGGATCGCAGTTAGGAGGAAGCGACCACCGCCCAGTCCTCCTCTCTCTTTCTGGAAGTATTTCGACAAGTTGACCTCAACATCCAAGGTGGAACTACAAAAAGGCAAATTGGAGTCTGTTAGGCATTCGTTCCAATGAACTTACCCAAAATATAGCAGTAGAAAGGAGAAACATCAACAATGTGGTCAAGGAATTTAATTCAAGTATCCTCAAGGCTGCCAACGAAGCGATTCCTTGAGGGTTCAGGAAATACTACCGCCACTACTGGACAACAGAACTGCAAGCAGCACATGATAAACTAGACAAGGCCAGAGAAGATGCAGAGGGTAATCCCTGTCATGAAAACCACTTCACACTACAACAAACTAAAGCCAGGTATCTAAAGACCAAGCTGGAAGTCAAAAGAAGAAGCTGGAGGGAAAAGACGGCAGGGTTTAATTTAGAGAGAGACACCACAAAGCTATGGAGACTGACTAAAGCACTGAATGATGAGGGTGTTGGGGGAGAGAAGATTACTCTTGAAGAAGATGGACAAACACTGACAGGAAAGATGGCTGCAGATGCATTTGCGAAGGCATATGCAAAAGAAAGCAACATTTCTATACCACGAATGCGTCAAAGAGGTTAGAAAAGAGCAAAAGGAAAGAACAGACACCAACACTCACGATGCAATGAAAGTTGACATTGGTTTAGCAGAACTGAAGAAGGCTATCCGCCAATTGAAGAAGAAGAAATCTCCCGGGCCAGATGGCATTACGATTGAAATGATCCAACACCATGGTAATGCATCTATTCGCAAGTTGCTAGACATCTTTAATCTCTTTAAGCGATTCCTCGAGGGTTCAGGAAAAACTACCGCCCCTACTGGACAACAGAACTGCAAGCAGCACATGATAAACTAGACAAGGCCAGAGAAGATGCAGAGGGTAATCCCTGTCATGAAAACCATTTCACGCTACAACAAACTAAAGCCAGGTATCTAAAGACCGAGCTGGAGGCCAAAACAAGAAGCTGGAGGGAAAAGATGACAGGGTTTAATTTAGAGAGAGACACCACAAAGCTATGGAGACTGACTAAAGCACTGAATGATGAGGGTGTCGGGGGAGAGAAGGTTACTCTTGAAGAAGATGGACAAACACTGACAGGAAAGATGGCTGCAGATGCCCTTGCGAAGGCATATGCAAAAGAAAGCAACATTTCTATACCACGAATGCGTCAAAAAGAGGTTAGAAAAGAGCAAAAGGAAAGAACAGACACCAACACTTACGATGCAATGAAAGTTGACATTAGTTTAGCAGAACTGAAGAAGGCTATCCGCCAATTGAAGAAAAAGAAATCTCCCGGGCCAGATGGCATTATGAATGAAATGATCCAACACCTTGGTAATGCATCTCTTCGCAAGTTGCTAGACGTCTTTAGTCTCAGTTGGACCAATGGAGATGTTCCTCAGTGCTGGAAGGATGCCAGAATGACTCCTATTCTGAAAAAAGGGAAGAACAAGACGAAAGTGCTGAGCTACCGTCCTATCAGTCTTACAAGCTGCATATGCAAGACCATGGAGCGCATCATCAACCAGTGGTTGCAGTGGTACCTGGAGTCGGAGAACATTATAGTTTCAGAGCAGGCCGGCTTCAGAAGATACAGGAGCACAGAAGATCAAACAACACATCTTGCACAGGTCATAGAGGACACTTTTCAAGCCAAGAAGGTGATGCTAGCTGTCTTTATCGATCTGCAGAAGGCATTTGACAAGGTGTGGAAGGATGGCCTCCTCGTGAAGCTCCGGCGCACAGGCATCGGTGGCAACATGTTCCGATGGACCAAGTCATACCTACACAATCGCAGAGCTATGGTGCTGGTGGATGGACAATCCGGACAGAATGTATTGCTGAGACAAGGGGTGCCACAAGGCGGAGTATTATCACCAACTCTGTTCATACTCTTCATTAATGACATTGTAGCAGAGCTTCCCAATGGGATCCAAGCAGCCCTCTATGCAGATGACCTCATACTCTGGTGCACCGAGGAGTACACAACGACTGCCACGTACAGAATGCAGCTCGCCTTGGACAGAATTACAGCTTGGGCCAATCGCTGGTGTATTACCATAAACAAAGAAAAATCACCAGCCATGCTATTCTCACTGTCCACCAAAACCAAGGTCGGCAATCTGACACTGGGCAGTACTCCACTCGAGTACGAGAACCAGCAGACATACCTGGGAGTCACCTATGACAGAAGATTAACATGGAAGGAGCACATCCAGAATGCAGAGGCAAAGGCCAGAAGAAAGCTAAACATCATGAGGAAGCTGGCAGGAACAAAGTGGGGTGCCAATGAAAGGATCCTCAAGACCATCTACCTAGGTGCCATACAACCACATCTTGAGTATGGATCCAGCTCATGGATGACAGCAGCTAAATCTCATCAACAGAACCTCGACAGAGTACAAAACCAGGAACTGCGCATCATCACTGGTGGAATGAGATCACCACCAATAGAAAAAATGGAGCAGACAGCAAGCATCCCCCCACTTAGCAAAGGAACAAACTAGAGGGCATAGCTATTCACACCACAGTACCTCATCTCACACCCAAAGATGAACACAGTGATGTGAGCAAGAAAGCCCTGACCCTAGCCATGCTGGAAGAAATGTACCCTCAGGAGACATGGATAAGGATCTACACAGATGGATCAGCCAAAGATGCAATTAGGAGCGGAGGTGCCGGACTGCACATACAGTATCCAAACGGACAACATGAGTCCGCTGCAATACCGACAGGCAAACACTGCACAAACTACAGAGCTGAAGTCGAAGCACTGGTTCATGCAGCTAATACCATCAGCAGAACAGCAGACCCTATTGCACAGATTGTCTTTTTATCTGATGCCCGCTCCGTCCTTGAGGCTATCACCAAAGGTAAGCTGCCACAACTTGAAGAAGCACTACACACCATCAAATGCTTTCGGATAGCACTGCAGTGGATCCCCTCACACTGTGGAGTCCAAGGAAATGAGGAAGCAGACAAGATGGCAAAGGTGGGTGTAGAAGAGAATCAGACAGAAAACATGGTTACCCATACAGAGATGAAGACTATCATCAAGTCACTATATAGAACATCTCAATCAGAAGATGCCTACCATCATCTCTCGAGGCCAGAGCAAGTGACCATTTTTTGTCTCAGAACTGGACACAACAGACTAAACCAACACCTCAGAACTGGACACAAGACTAAACCAACACATGTACAGGCGGTTCCACCTTAGGACATCGCCCGCTTGTCCTTGTGGAGAAGCAGAACAGACTCCAGAGCACATACTTCAATGTTGCAGTACGTATCAGCTGCTGAGAGAAGAGATCTGGCCTTTGTCAACCTCTTTTCTTGAAACGCTGTATGGGCCTGTGGAAGAACTGCAGAAAACCACAGATTTCTTCTTGAGAACGGCTCTCCAAGTGTGATACCAGCGATCGAAAAGAAGAAGACTGAAATATATTGGCAACAAATAATTACAAATATTTTCAAATATTTGAATGTGCCATAAAGCATAACTAGAGTACCTGAGTCTTTCCACCACGTCCAGCTCTTGGACACTCCACCAGACATCCACTCTTCATCACCACTCACTTATCCTTTTATTTATTAAAGGGAAGGGTGGGGCCAGAGGGCAGAACGACAAGCTCTCTCTCTTATGGGAGCCTATATCATTCTGGGCATAGTCTTTTTCCCTAACATTTATAAGGAAATAGTGGAGACAAACCTCTTTAGTTGTGAGCAAACCTCCTTACAGAAACCTGTGGGCACAATCATAAAAGAGATATTAGCATTTTATGGTGCCAGATAATAAAGTTACCAGTTTTCTGGCCACCTATAACGTCCATACCACGTCACAGAAATAGGTGACACTGCGTAATTAAGACGTAATTAAAACAAAATTATACTAGAGATCACCTGATAACTTGATCCTGACGTGGCCTCAGGAGAATTATACTTATCAGACATGATTCTAAGCACTCTAGATTAACTTTAGAAAGGATAACAAAACACAAGCATGTGGTATAGGCCAATAGTCAAGAAAAAGGCAGTGACAGTCTGCGCATGCGCGAGGCTGGGGACGACATCCGGCTGACTGTCATCTGTCCACCTGCCCATTAAGGGCACCTATCTTTTCTAATCTGGGTTATTAAGTCACGGTCGATATTTAGGAAATATCATAGTGTTAGGGAGGTCTGCGCATGCGCGAGGTTGGGGCCGACATCCGGCTGACTGTCACCTGTCTACCTGCCCATTAAGGGCACCTATCATTTTTAATCTGGGGTTATTGAGTCAAGGTCGATATTTAGGAAATATCATAGTGTTAGGGAGGTAAGTATATCTCTTGAAGTGAAAATGGACATTTCTCAAGATCCCTTCAGAGCCTGACTTGGGCAAAGGTCCAGTGAAAAGCTGCCTAAATGGAACAGATTATCTCGATCGCAGCGATATTATGAGTCTTCATGCTGCGCGAAGCGCAAAGGATGCGACCCGAGAATTTGGTGGCTAAGGAGGACGTCCTGCCATATGTATATATCGAAAAGGCAACACAGCTAACAACGCTAATATATATCTTCAGGTCGAGCGGAGCACGAGATCGCCACACGAATATGACAGCTAAGGCGGATGACCTCTTTTAGAACTCTCTAAGCGAGAAAGTGCCACTGTAAGAGTGGAAAGATGCTTAAGGCGGTATAAATCTGTAATTCATTTAAGATTTAATGAATACTTTCAAGTCCTGGTAGAGCGGTGAAAGTAGTTTGCTACACTTCTCCTGCAAATGCGGGATCTAGGTCTTGCTATTGCGAATGCTGGTGGCTTTAAACCAACTTTGGTAGGTATAGTCCTAAGGCAAGGCGTTATGCAATGGCTTAGTTCTTGGCGGCTGAAGATCACATGCCGGGAAGACAGAACTTGATACTTAAATTACCTGTTTCCTTCTTAAGACATGTACCACCATTAATGCATGGATTTGGTGTGCACAGGTTATACTTGTCCAGTTCACAGAAGACCCCTGAGTGGAGATCTGAACATGTACAGCTGTAACCATCAGGGCTCTCCTCGCAGGTGCCACCATTCTGACATGGCTCGAAACGACAACTGTAGATCTCACCTTCGCAATGGGATCCTGTTAAAAGGTGGGAAGACAAAATTTATGTTAACTCTTTTACTGGTTAAGATTGGCCCGCGGAAAAATAACGGAGGAATCCAGTTTTAGCTTTGCTCCGCCCATCTCTAGCTACGCTCCACCTACGCAGTGCCCGTGTTGTTATAAATCGATCCCTGCACTCTCTGAATCTCAATTTCCAGCAAACTGTATGCCTTATTGGATTAGCTGTTGACTATTTTGAAACTAAATCGATTGTGTGCTGTTGTTGCTGCCTATGCCTATGGTAGCAACAGCGTCCAGTCAAATTAGTTTCAAAACAGTCAACACCATGTTTATTAAGCGTATATAATACGTACAATCTGTCAGACTATTAAGCATTTAAGACGGACTAAATCAAGTTAATCATAACATAATTGATTATGATGTCATCCTACACGTCACATAGTTCATTATGACATCATATGATTGACGGATAAACTGGATTCCTTAATTGATTTGTCTGTCTGTCTTCTTTGCATGTTTGATATTTTAACACTTGCCATGCCTTCGTAACACCAACAGCAACAGTTTCCAGTTAAATTAATTTCAAAGTATTCAACAGCTTTCCTGTACAGTTGTCTTGAAATTGAGATACTGGAATTTCAAGTCTTAAAGTATAGTGTTACATAATTGAGCTTCCATTTTTAGCTATGCCCCACCTATCTCTAGCTAAGCTCCACACACAACCCGCTCATATTGGGATCGATCGATCTTTGAACTCCCTGACTATTAATTTCCAGAAAACTATACAGGTAAGCTATTGAATATTTTGGAACTAATTCGGCTGGGCGCTGTTGCTGCCATAGTAGACATACAATTTGTACAACGTGTCGGACTATTAAGAGTTAAAGACGGGCCTATGATATTCTATGATATAGAATCATTTATGACGTAATGATTATGACGTCATCCTATACACCGCTTAGCTGATTATGACATCATGTGACGCTAGATGAAAGATGGCTACTCTGGAAAGATGGATTACCTACAAAACCATGTGCACAATCACATCTGTATCCCCGATCCGGAGACGATTCCTTGACACAGACACCCTCGTGCAAACATGGTGATGGGTCACATGACTCAATCAGAACCTCACAGTTAATACCACCAAACTGAACAGGACAGTCACATCTATAGCGGTCCACCTCATCCATGCAGGCTCCACCGTTAAGACATGGGAAGCTCTGGCAATAGGTGTACTGATTCCGGCACTGAGATCCAGTTTTACCTGGGGGACAGTCACATCTGAAAAAGATCATTATAAATGTTACTGGATGTTATGGTGAGGAAATTCAATGAGAATGAGGAGAAAATAACAGAGCTACACGTACCCAGTTCCAGTACAGCTCAGATGTAAGCTAATTATGATCCCAAAACAAAATAAACTGTACTGTTGTATATTTTGTACACACGATCCACAAGGGTCCGTGACGCTCACCTGGACCATTAACATTTGAAGCATTTGCATTTAAATATACATGATTCTTTACATTAAACAAGATGAAAAGAAGTTTCCACGGGAGAAATCTACCAGTCAAAATTCCCAATGGAAATCCTGGAGCCTATGATCATAGGATCATTTTAGCCAAGTTTTGTTGAAATTGCTCTAAGTAATAAGGAGAAGCAATTTGATAATTTCCGGTAAATTTTTAACAAAATGTAAGATTTTTACCCAAAAAATTTGATGAATCAAAATTCTGAATGCAAGCTGATTATTCTGAAAAATTTTTGACAACGTTGTTGCTGCCTTAGCCAGAAATGACTGTCATTAAAATCGCTCGAATTATGTTCAGCAAGTCTTGAAACATTGAGTGCCCTGCTGATTATTTTGAGAACAATTTGATTGAAAATGGTTGTGCCAATGATTTTCAGCCAAATTGTTATCAAATCATTACCTAGTGGCAATTGTGTTATCAGCTAATTATTTTGACAATAATATGACTGAAAGCTGTTGCTGCTATAGGCAGCAATGGTTTTCAGTAAATGTGTTATAAATATATATTTCTTGTCACTTGCACCATAGCAGGGCTGGCGGTATGATCAGCGAACGAAAAGAAGAAGACTTGCACCATAGCAAACATACAACTGGTATTGAACTATGCTAGGCACATACTATGATCTCACCTTGAAAGCCTACACATGAATGACTAGTACTAGGATTACGAGAATGGTTTCCACCAGTGAAGACAATAGAGTCTGAACTAATGGCGGCAGCAAATATCTAGGTATATCTAGGTATAAACGAATTCTGGCAATATCAAAGAGTATTAGGGAGGTAAGTATACTCTTGAAGTGAAATAAACGAAATCACGGATTTCTTTTTTCACGAGAGAGTTGATACTTAAAAGTAAGGTGCCCCTACTGGGCAGGTAGTCAGAAGTCAGTCAGGTGGATGCCAGCCCCACCACGGTGCATGCGCCGACTAGTACTTCCTCTGAGTAATTTATTGGCTGACACTATGCAACATTACAAGAGCCTGAAGACCAAGCCTCAGTGGGGCACAGAGGCTGGGTCCGTATTAGGGAGGTAAGTATCAACTCTCGTGAAAAAAGAAATCCGTGATTTCGTTTATTTCACTTCAAGAGTATACTTACCTCCCTAATGCTCTTTGATATTGCCAGAATTCAACAGGGAATTCAGCGGGAGGGAGGCGAGGTCAACAGACCAGCTCTTCCCTATGCGCTTTTTCTGCGTTAAAGGCACTGAAAACTTCTGAAATTGTGTGGAAACACAATCAGGAAAGATTTGAACATCGGCTAACACAACTGACGGTTAAGAGATGACCATATGTCATATGCGCTCCACCACCCCTCTTCTTGGGAGTAGAACTGCATGACCTCAATGTCCCATACGCTCTCTACGTACAAGTGCCATGTACTATAGGACAAAGAACGAAAAGGCTTTATTTTCGTATACTCTCAATAATGAACCATACTTAAAACACATACCATCACCATATTAATAACGAAGGGTCACGTGACAGCACAATTAACAATGATCACCACAAAAACAAGACTGGCCATGTGAAGAATGGCGGCTGTCATCATCTCCCCATTGGTGAAGACTGATGCAGTCCAAATAAGTGGATGTTTCCATTTATTAAATGCGAAATATATAAAAAAATGAGGAAACCTCATCAAATATGTACAACTAAATTATTTTTTAAAAATCGACAAGGCGAGAGGATTCGAGGTGTGATGGAGGTAATGGTCTGTAAAACCTGACTCACAATGCCACTGAGCTACCGACATAACGTCATCCACAGGGACCCCATTAAATAGGGCAGTAGAAGCGACTACGCCCCTGACACTGTGAGCCTTGGCCATGTCAACTTGTTTACCTGTGGCGGATTTATGACAAAATTGAATACATTCAACAATTCACCTGGAAATGGTGTTCTTATACGCCCTGCCATGGGGTTCAATATATGACAACCATAACGCTGACGGGTCAGTCCACCATTCCTGAGTACATTGTTTGTACCTGCTCAATGCTCGGACAGGACACCATGCTTTAGAATTAGGATCATATCTAGTTAAAGCTGGCAAAAAAATGGGTTGACCTGGATATTTCAAAGACTGATTTTTAGCCATGAAATTAATCCTAGGTAGACGCTTAAGGCCTTCCCCTGGAACCACAAAACGGTCTGCCTCAGCTGATAAGGCATGAATTTCACTTCTACGCCCAGCCGAGGCCGCAGCAATTAAAAATATAGTTTTAAGTGTCAACATTTTCATAGAAATGGAACTAAGTCATACAAAAGGTCTATCACCTAGTACCTGAAGCACTAGAGATAAACTCCAAGACAGAATCACTGGGGGATTCCTTGGTCTTAGATTGCCCATACCTTTCATTAAAGTATTTAATGTACTTACTTCATCACTTCCCCTATTAGCCAAGCAAGGGATAACTGTCATTAAAGCTGATTTATAACCAGCAATAGAGTTAGGCTTGAGGCTATAGGCATCATACAAGTGACAGGTGAAATCAGCTACTACCTGAATAGATGAATCCATTGGATTAATACATCTTTTTGAGCACCATTCTGCAAATCTGTTGATTTTATAATTATATGCTCTGGAGGTTGACCCCCTTCTGGCTTTTGCCATAAACATGGCTGCTTGCTTAGAAAAGGCCTCCGTAATTCTAAATTCCTTGACAACATCCACGCAGTCAATCTGAACATTGACGGATTGTTGTGAAGGGCCTTGCCCTGGAAGATAATATTGTCCATCAGAGGCAGAGGAACCGGATTGCAGACCAGAAGGTCCAGCAGATCCGTATACCATGATCGGCTTGGCTAATTTGGGGCGATCAGAAGCCCTTGGCACTCCTCCTGTCTGATTTTCTGAAGAATTTTTGGAATCAGGATTGCTGGAGGGAATGCGTATGCATACATTCCCACCCAGCTGATAGCTGGCACATCTGTTGCGATAGCGCTTGGATCCGGAATCGGAGAGACGTACGTCGTCATCTTCGCATTCTTCTTCGTTGCGAACAAATCTATGTTGGGTTTCCCCCAATGACTGAACAGACGGTCCACCACACATTGATTCAGTTGCCATTCCATAGGTAAAACACTCATCCTTCGGCTCAATGAGTCTGCTAACAGATTTAACCTTCCCGGAATATGAACTGCTTTCAAGGTAATCCTGTGATCCAGGCACCAGCAAAGCAGCTTCCATGTCATCATACAGAGACTGGGCGACTTCGTTTCACCCTGGCGGTTTATGTAAGTCACTACTGTTGAGTTGTCTAATCAAATTAGAACACTCTTGCCCTGAACTTTCTGTAAGAAATGTTCCAGGCCCAGGACTACTGCTCGTAATTCCAGTAGATTTATATATGTTCTATTGACTGTTCCAGATTCCAAAGCCCTGATATCGTGGATTCTTCCAGGCAAGCTCCCCACCCCTCCATCGATGCATCTGTATACATCGTTACCTGAGGGTGAGGAGGGGGTTAGCATCACCCCCGCCAGGAGTTTCTCTGTCTTCAACCACCATTGAAGGTGGTGAATTAGAGGCTCCAGCACTGACACATTTGAGTCCAGAGAACCTGTACTCTGAGAATTTGAGTCCAGATTGGCACGAGAGACAGTCGCAATGGAGGGCCTGTAATCCAGTTGGTATGATACCTGACTGAAAGCCATCGCAAGACTAAACGGTCCTGAGTTAACCATTCCCACTCTTGCTTGTGGTGGGCCAATCGGGCCCCCCCACCCCCCCCCCCCCCCCCCCACTGGACCACCTAGGGAGAGAGGTGGACGTAAGGAGTGCAAGAGTGGCACTGTCTCCTTGGCCAGAAGCACCGGAGTGGTTCTCATCGTGATAACCGACCCATCAGGCATGATTACCATGACCAGATCCTCGCACGCCACGACCAGCGTCACACACCCCCCCCCCCCCTCACTGCTGGCCGAATCGCCCGTGGCCGAGGCCGACGCTGCATTGGTGGCTGGCCTCTGACCTGGCCACCGCCACCTCGAGCCTGCAGGGGATGACATGCAGGGGGAGCTGCGCGAACGCGCTCTCTGCAGAGCACCTCAAACTGCTCGCGCATAGCCCTCTGGTTATTGACCAGAGTGACCGTCTCCTGGAGATGCTTCCATCCCTCACCTCCAAAGAGACCAGGACCTGCCATAGGCATACGCAGCAGCCTATTATACAGGTCCTGAGATGGGCACAAGTTGTCAAGTGCAAACGTGCTCCTAGCCCGGACACTCCTGGTCAAACAATCCAGAGCCAGGTTGATTCCATCCTGGATGGCTCTCTGGACCATTACCGGGCTAGGCTGGCGTGCCGCGGATGCTGTTACTACCCCCCGTAACAGCTGGGAGACATGAGAAACCGTCGCAATAGACGCTCTCCCACTCTCCTCCGCATCGCGCAAGGCGGTATTGGCTGAACGCAAAGCGTGCGAGCACAGTGCTCCCGTGTCAGACCGGGAGCCTGGCCACGTGTCCTCGCCTAAGGCCGCGCGGTCATCCATGCTCAGCTTAGGCACCATGTCGTATTTCTGATACTCATCAGATACGACGCGGCAACGCCTCGCCACCTTGTGAGTGGCCTTCGCGAGACATCCATGCGCCTTGATGGACGTCTCCGCCGCCGTGAACATATCTACAATATGTTCAGCCAGCGGCAGAGATGGCATTGCGCTCACAGCCGATCTACCTGCCAACCACAGGCGGTGATCCCGCTGGATGGCCGGCTGTTCCACAGGCAGGTCTGGCCTGACGCTTATAAGCCACTGACAAGCGTCCGACCAGTCCTCCTCTGTGGCTACCTGCGAGAGCACTACAAGACGAGGGCCTTCCTCTTCCTCCTGAGGGTCACAGGCATGCTTGAGGCTGGATAACCTGACACCCCTGGCAAGCCAGAGAAAGCATGCAGGCCCGAAAGAGCAGGCATGCTAAACTGGCTGGCTTGATCAGGAGTAGGCGCCGTGGTATTGTGCGGGGCGCTTAGTGCCATACCACGGCCCCGGCCAGCACCGGCTACACTCTTGGCAAGCCGAGGTATGCGGTACATCTGGCCGTCAGATCCGACCCGGGCAACCCTCTGCGCTGTGAACCCTACTCCTGCGTGAGTAGAACCATGGATAATGTCAACTGTATTCCCAGCGAGGGGTGCACAGACGTCAATGTCCATGGTCACGGCATCAGAAGGAGAACCCAGCAGATAATCCTCTTCATCCTGGCCAGAAAGATTAGACTCCGGGTCAGCGAAGAATGCTAACCCGGACTGGCCAGGAAAGGTACCATAGGAGGCACTGGTACCTGCGGCGTGTGGAAAATCCTGGCCTGATAAGCAGGCACCAGGCTCCAGCGACAACCGTCCATGGACCACCGGCATGGCAAGCCTGCTGCAAATGTCCTGGATCACCCCTCTAATGGGGCCACCTCTGAATCTTCAAAAACTGGTAAAACCCTAGAGAAACCAGATTCAGAGGCGGGGATTATCTGCTCCGAAGCAGATGAAGAGGGCAACAAAAGATTTAGACCAGGATGCATGCCACGGAGCAACTCTGGAACCAAATCTTTGATTGTCCTCGTCATCTCTCCCAACATCTCAACACGGAAGGCCTCCATATCCACAGAGGATGAGGCCTTCCTCTTACCCTTCTTACCAGGTACCTCTCTCTTAGATCTTTAGCATAGACAAACCATACGATCTGATGAACTGGAAGCTCCACCAACTCTATGACCTCTTAACTCTCTCCACCTATAAGGGGAATAAACGAAATCTAGGATTTCTTTTTTCACGAGAGAGTTGATACTTACCTCCCTAATACTTTTGATATTGCTAAATATTGGCTTTCACTCAATAAACACTCAGATTAAAACAGTTAGGCGCCCCTAGTGGGCAGGGAGTCAGAGCGTAGTCTGGCGGATGCCAGCCCCACCACCGCGCATGCGCAGACTAGCACTTCCTGACTAGATTATTGGCTGACACACATGCAACTATTAAGAGCCTGAAGACCGAGCCTCTGTGGGGTGGAGAGGCCGGGTCCGTATCTAGGGAGGTAAGTATCAACTCTCTCGTGAAAAAAGAAATCCTAGATTTCGTTTATTTCACTTCAAGAGTATACTTACCTCCCTAATACTTTTGATATTGCCAGAATTCGAAAGTGAATCTGGCGGGAGGGAGGCGAGGTCAAAAGACCAGCTCATCCCTATACGCTTTTTCCGCGTTTAAGGCACTTAAACTTCTGAAACTGTCTGAAAAAACAGTCAGGATTTGACTAATCATCGGATAACACCACCGATGTATGAGAGATGACCGAATGTCATATGCGCTCCCCCCCCCTCCTTCCTGGGAGGAAGAGTCGACTGACCTCAATGTCCTATACGCTCTCTACGTACAAGTGCCATGTACTACAGGACAGAGACGAAAAAGCTCCATTTTCGTAACTCTCAACAATGAACCACACAAATACACAAACCATCACCATATTAATAACGGGTAACGTGACAATACAATCAACAATGGACAACACATGAACAAGACTGACCTTGTTGAAAATGGCTGCTGACATCATCTTCCCCTTGGTAAAGACTGATGCAGGCCCAAAAAAGTGGGTGTTTCCATAAATTAATTGTGAAATATATAAGTAATGAGGAAAACCCTCCTCAAAAAATATAAACCGAGTTATTTTTTCAAAATCGACAAGGCGAGAGGATTAGAGGTGTCACGGAGATAATGGTCTGTAAAACTTGACTCACAGTGCCACTGAGCCACCGACATAATATCATCCACCGGGACCCCATTAAATAGGGCGGTGGATGTCACTACGCCGCGGACACTGTGAGCCTTGGCCACGTCAACCTGCTTCCCGGTGGCGGATTTATGGCAAAACTGAATGCATTCCACAATCCACCTGGAAATGGTGTCCTTAGAAGCCCTGCCATGGGGTTCAATATATGACAACCATAACGCTGACTGGTCGGTGCGCCACTCCGCCGTACGTTGTTTGTACCGGCGCAGCGCCCGGACGGGACACCATGCTTTAGAATTAGGATCATATCTAGTTAAAGCAGGCAAAATAATAGGTTGACCTGGATATTTCAACGACTGATTTTTAGCCAAGAAATTAATCCTAGGTAGCAGCTTAAGGCCTTCCCCTGAAACCACAAAACGGTCATCCTCGGCTGATAAGGCATGAATTTCACTCCTACGCCTAGCCGAGGCCGCAGCAATTAAAAACACAGTCTTCAGTGTTAATAGTTTCATAGAAATGGAACTAAGTGGTTCAAAAGGCTTATCACCTAGTACTTGAAGCACTAGCGATAAACTCCAAGACGGAATCACAGGAGGATTCCTTGGTCTTAGATTGCCCATGCCCTTAATTAATACATTCAATGTATTTACTTCATCACTTCCCCTCTTAGCCAAGCAAGGAATAACAGACATTAATGCTGACTTATAACCAGCAATAGAGTTAGGCTTGAGGCTATAGGCATCATAGAGGTGACAGAGGAAATCAGCTACTACTTGAATAGATGAATCCATTGGATCAATACATCTTTTTGAGCACCATTCTGCAAATCTGTTGATTTTATAATTATATGCTCTGGAGGTTGACCCCCTCCTGGCTTTGGCCATAAACATGGCTGCTTGCTCAGAAAAGCCCTCCTTAATTCTAGATTCCTTGACAACATCCACGCAGTCAATCTGAACATTGACGGATTGTTGTGAAGGGCCTTGCCCTGGAAGATAATATCGTCCATCAGAGGCAGAGGAACCGGATTGCAGACCAGAAGGTCCAGCAGATCCGTATACCATGATCGGCTTGGCCAATCCGGGGCGATCAGAAGCACTTGGCATTCCTCTTGTCTGATTTTCTGAAGAATTTTTGGAATCAGGATTGCTGGAGGGAATGCGTATGCATACATTCTCCCCCAGCTGATAGCTAACGCATCTGTTGCGAAAGCGCTTGGATCCGGAATCGGAGAGACGTACGTCGTCATCTTCGCATTCTTCTTCGTTGCGAACAAATCGATGTTGGGTTTCCCCCAATGGTCGAACAGACGATCCGCCACACATTGATTTAGTTGCCATTCCGTGGGTAAAACACTCATCCTTCGGCTCAATGAGTCTGCTAGCAGGTTTAACCTTCCCGGAATATGAACTGCTTTCAAGGTAATCTGGTGATCCAGACACCAACAAAGCAGTTTCCATGTCATCATACAGAGACTGGGCGACTTCGTTCCGCCCTGGCGGTTTATGTAAGTCACAACTGTTGAGTTGTCTGAACGAATAAGAACAATCTTGCCCTGAACTTTCTGTAAGAAATGTTCCAGGGCCAGGACTACTGCTTTTAGCTCCAGTAGATTTATATGTTCCTTTGACTGTTCCAGATTCCAAAGCCCTGATATCGTGTACTCTTCCAGGCAAGCTCCCCAGCCCTCCATCGATGCATCTGTATACACAGTCACCTGAGGGTGGGGAGGGGTCAGCAAAACCCCCGGCAAGAGATTCTCTGTATTCAACCACCATTGCAGGTGGTGAATGAGAGGCGCCAACACTGACACATTCGAGTCCAGCGAACCTGTACTCTGGGTCCATTGTGTCATGAGAAATAACTGGATCGGCCGCCTGCGTAAGGCGGCCTGAGGAATGACTGGTTCCAATGAAACCATCAACCCCAGCATTCTCAAGTAAACCCGTGCCAGGACATGACGACTGTCGCACACTGACTGAATTAATGAGATGAGTTTCTGAACTCTCTCCTGAGTAGGATAAACATATCCTGTCTCTAGATCGAAGAACATCCCCAGGTAAACAAACTTCTGGGATGGAGTCAGCTCTGATTTTGGGAAATTGATCATCCAGCCTAAGTCTGTGAGAGTTTTCAAAACAATCTCCAGATTGGCCGACAAACTTTCCCGGGTGTGCGCTTTCAACAGCCAGTCGTCTATGTACGTGTGGACTGCCATGCTTCTCCTGCGGAGGTATGCTGTGATTGCAAGAACCACACGGGTGAAAACCCGAGGAGCCGTGGAAATTCCGAAGGGCAACACCCTGAATTCCTACTGTCTGCCCTGGAATGCAAATCTCAGGAAGCGACAGAAACTCCCGTGGATGGGGATGTGGAAATAAGCGTCCTTCAAATCTATCGACGCCGTCCACATCCCCCTCTCCAACCCCGCCAACACCGAGCGCACCGTTTCCATCTTGAAACTGGGCGTCACGATGAACTTGTTCAGTGGCTTGAGGTTGAGAATCGGTCTCCACCCTCCGGTGCGTTTTGTTACCAAGAACAGGGTTGAATAGAAGCCCAGACACCTTTGTGCCGGCTGAATAGCTCCTTTTTGTACGAGGGAATTTATCTCCTCCTCGATACACAACCTTTGATCTGGATCTCTCGGAATGGGAGTCCAGACTGGCACCAGAGACAGTCGCAACGGCGGGCCTGTCATCCACTCTGGATGATACCCCACGGAAAGCCATCGCAAGACTAAACGGTCCTGAGTTAACCGTTCCCACTCTTGCATGTGGTCGGCTAGCCGGCCTCCCACCGGTCCACCTAGGGACCGCGGTGGACACAAGGCATGCAAGAGCGGCACTGTCTCCGTCGCCATACACACCGGCGTGGTCCTTACCGCGGTAAGCGCCCTGTCAGGAACGATAACCACGCCCAGATCCTCGCGCGCCCCGCCCCGCCCCGCGCGCACCTCGGTGCACGGGCGGCTGCCTGGCTGACGGCGGCTGAGGAGCCTGCGCCCCCCTCACTGCTGGCCGAATCGCACGCGGCCGAGGCCGGCGCTGCGACGGCGGCTGGCCTCTGACTTGGCCAGCACCACCTCGAGCCTGCAGGGGACGATACGCAGGGGCCGCGGCGCGAACGTTAGCACGACGCAGCACCTCAAACTGTTCGCGCAGCGCCCTCTGGTTATTCACCAGGGTGACCGTCTCCTGGAGGTGGCGACATCCCTCACCTCCAAAAAGACCAGGACCCGTCATAGGCGTACGGAGTAGCCTATTATACAGGTCCTGAGACGGGCACAGATTGTCCAGGGCAAACGTGCGTCTTGCCCGGACACTCCTGGTCACCGCCCGCGTCATACAGTCCAGCGCCAGGTTAATACCATCCTGGATGGTTCGCTGGACCGCGAGCGGGCTTGGCTGGCGCGATGCGGATGCCGTTACTACCCCCTGTAACAGCTGGGAGACGTGGGACAGAGCGGCGATCGAAGCCCTCCCACTCTCCTCCGCATCACGCAACGCGGTATTCGCCGAACGCAACGCGTTCGCGCACAAGACCCCCGCGTCAGAACGGGAGCCTGGCCGCGTATCCTCACCCAAAGCCGCGCGGTCATCCACGCTGGGCTTGGGTACCACACCGTACCGCTGGTAGTCCAGGGGCACGATGCGACAACGCCTGGCCACCTCGCGAGGGGCCTTCGCGAGACGTCCACTCGTGTTAATGGACGACTCCGCCGCCTTGAACATGTCAACGACATGCTCCGCCAGCGGCAGAGAAGGCATAGCGTTAGCAGTTGGTTTCCCAGCTAACCACGGCGTGTGAACACGGTGGCTAGCCGACTGCTCCACGGGCAGATCAGGCCTAACGCTCACCAACCACTGGCAAGCGTCATACCAATCCTGCTCCGTGGCTAACTGCGAGCGCTCTACAAGACGGGGTCCTTCGTCTTCCTCCTGAGCGCAAGCAGTAGAGCTTGACGGCGGGTACGCTGATACACCTGGCAAGCCAGGGAAAACATGCGGGCCTGACAGCACCGGCATATGAATATCACTGGTTTGACCAGGAGCAGGCACCGCGGTAGAGCGCGGGGTATATATAGCCCCACCACGGGCCCGGCCAGCACCAGCTACACGCTCGGCAAGCCGAGGTATGCGGTACCGCTGGCCATCAGCAGCGCCCTGGGCCACCACCTGAACCGCGGACCTTACTCCAGGGTGAGTAATACCGTGGAAAAAAGCGCCTGTATTCCCCGCGAGGGGTGCACAAACGTCTTCATCCATGTCCACGTCGTCAGACGGCGACCCTAGCAGGTAATCCTCATCACCCTGGTCAGAAAGATTAGACCCCGGGTCAGCAAAGAGAGCTAACCCGGGCTGACCAGGAACGGTGCCATAGGAGGTACTGGCCACCGCGGCGTGCGGATACCCCTGGACTGATAAGCAGCCAGCGGGTTCCAGCGACAACCGTCCACGGTCCCCTATCGGCGCGGCAATAAGCCTGCTGCCAGGGTCGTGGAACGCCCCCTCTAATGGGGCCACCTCTGAATCGTCGGACAACGGAAGCGGACTAAGGAAAATCGATCCAGAGGCGGGGATTACCTGCTCCGAAGCCGATGATGAGGACAATAAAGGATCTGGTCCAGGAAGCATGCCACAAAGCAACCCTGGAACCAAATCTTTTATTGTCCTCTTCATCTCTCCCAACATCTCGGTCCGGAAGGTCTCCATATCCACCGCGGACGAGACCTTCCCCTTACCCTTCCTACTTACAACCTCTCGTTTCCGCTTCTTCTTCTTCTCCTCCTCTACCACCTTGTCCGTCGCCTGTAAGCAGCACAAGAATTCGGACATTAACTCGCCCCCCCAGTGCTTACATATGTCACAATTAATCAAGGGACCACAAGGGCTACATCGATAACACAGATGCGGCCAGAACTTTACATGCATAAAACGTCCACAGGACGCGCAACCCGGTCCCTGAAACAGGCCAAAGGACAAGGAGTATGAGCAACTAGTTAAGCTTAGACACTCAATCCAACTCAAAGAGAAGGAAAACGATCATAAAGATCAAAATACATCAGAAACCAGCATAGCGCTTGAATTGCTGATAAATACATAGCCAGGCTGATTATGACGTCATTAATCCTGTGACAGGAAAAATTCGATCCCAACAAAACATCCCAGTGCAAGGACGAATTGTATGCTGAATGGATAAGTTGACTACACAACCATCAGATACATATAGATAACTCTTTTCTGGCAAAAATGTTAATTATCTCCCTTTGTTTGTTTACAATAATTAACATCACCACATTATCAATAACTAGATACCTGACACTTTGTATAGACAAACCATCCAACGTGACGAACCGGAAACTCCACCATCTGCACACCTCTTAACTCTCTCCACCTCATGGGGAAGGAATTGGATCAAGAGGGCAAAGTGAGAAGACCTTTATACCAGGCCTCCAACTCACTGGACATAATCTTTTTTCATTTGGTTAGATAACCTAACAGTGTTAGTAGGAAATGGAACCATGGTGGAGAGAAAACTAACTCTCTGATACTGTGACGTCACCACCTAGCGTCATACAGACCTGTGGACATAAACAGAAAGAGAAATTAGTCCTAGGTAGCACCGAGTTGATATAACCCAACCAACCAAGGCGCTTATCACGGTAAACGCGAGTCCCGGAAACACAATACACCGGGAAGAAAACTCGCTAATTTTACTAGAAGTCACCTGATTTAAAGGTCCTCCGTCCTCCTGTGGCGACGTATTCCTATCCGCCATCCAAAAAAGTGACTAACACTCCAAACAAACACCACTTAAACAGTTTAAGAGAGCGAAAAAGCTATTGAACAAAAAAACATGTGTGATCTCTTTGCCAATAATCTAGCAAAGAGGAAGTGCTAGTCTGCGCATGCGCGGTGGTGGGGCTGGCATCCGCCAGACTACGCTCTGACTCCCTGCCCACTAGGGGCGCCTAACTGTTTTAATCTGAGTGTTTATTGAGTGAAAGCCAATATTTAGCAATATCAAAAGTATTAGGGAGGTAAGTATACTCTTGAAGTGAAAGGAAGTGGACCAAGAGGGTAAAGTGAGAAGACCTTCTTCCGAGGCCTCCAACTCACTGGGCATAGATTTTTGGTTAGATAACTTAACAATGTTAGTAGGAAATGGAACATTGCTGAAGAGAAAAACAAACCCTCTGACGACGTGCTGTCCTTTCCAATCATAGATAGATACCTGTGGACATAAACACACAGAGAGATTAGTATTTCATAGCGCCATTTAGAAATAAACCATTTATTTTAGGCACTTATTACAATAAATGTGAGTCCCAGAAACACATTATAACGGGACAAACTCGTGAAAATATACTAGAAGTCACCTGATGAATCAGTCCTGCGCCCTCCTCCCGAGACAACACGCCTTTCTGCAGCTCAGACATCATTCACAAATGACTTTAGTACTTAGAAACTAGCACAACTTTTCAGAACAAGAGGAAAATTTTAAAGCAAAAAAATTGCATAGGACTCCCAGCCAATAAATTAGCAAAGAGGAAGTACTAGTCAGCGCATGCGCCGTGGTGGGGCTGGCATCCGCCTGACTAACTTCTGACTACCTGCTCAGTAGGGGCACCTTACTTTTTTAATCTGAGTGTTTTATTGAGTGAAAGCCGATATGTAGCAATATCAAAAAGTATTAGGGAGGTAAGTATACTCTTGAAGTGAAAAAATGGAGGCTACATCTCTAGTTACTTAGTGTTCATAAAGTAACAAATAATCCTAAATTTAGCTAGGATATGTTTCTTTTATGAATAGATGTGTACTTTAAAGGGATATTCCATTGGGAAATTTTGTGTACATGGCGTAAAGTACTAATTCTCCGCATAATTTGAGACCAAGAGCACAATTTTATGCCAACAAATAAAAAAGATATCCACAATTTAAATGGCTACCGTAACCAGTAGATAGAGGCGCCATTTTGGCCAAGCGGCTGACGTCACCGACACACCTCTCTTTACGCTATCTAGGATAGCCATAACCAGGGGAGGTAAATCTTATAGCTTATGTTACAGCATTTACTTCTGGATAATTAGCGTACTAGCTAAACAACTGACACCTTGCCAGTGTGTGGAGGAAATTAAAATGCAATTAGTGTCCCGATGATCACGCCAGCAATTGCAGCGCTAAATTGTAAAAAATTGGCATATTCTATTTAAAAAACATTAAAGATCTATGCCAGTAGCATGTTTGCAATCAACCAGTTACAACAAATTCATAAAAAATATGTTAGTTGAATACATTTTGAGTTATTTCTCTCAAAGCTGTTGCTGCCTATTGCAACTTCTGCTTCCAATCAAATTTCAGTTTCAAAATATTCAACGGGCAGTAAGTATTGATCAACATTTTAAAATTGGGATCAATTAGTTAACTCTTTCAAGGCCAGAAAAGCAAAAAGTGTAAAAGTTACCCTGAATGTTGTGTGAAAGTAATTTGTTCGGTAGCTACTGCAACATAATTCTAGGAAAATTTAATTCAGAATATTCAACACTCTGCGTGGTTATTTAAAATTGGGAGTAAACATTGTAAATGATTAATAGTGCTGGATTTCAATAGTGTGAAAGTACTAAACTACTAATTGCTGTACCATTTCCATGATCGTTTCTATTACTGCAAGCCCATGCTTGATATGCGGACATGTTGCGAATTAAGCATTTCATACCAGAACTGGCCTCTGCAATCGTCAAGTTGGGTTTGTCTGTTTGCAGGCCAAGAGAAGACTATTTTTTTTAATTTATCACTAGAATGACTGTCTCAGTAATGGAACCAGCCATTCCAGTGGTCAATTTTCAAAAATAGTCTTCGCTTGACCTGCAAATGGACATTCAAAAAGGAAATTTTCTGATTTTCCTGACAGAATTTGGGTTAATTAATATTCGGCCTTCATAACGCGAAATAAACAGGTAAATCTAAAGCGCTGCCGATATTTTGCTGGTGTGTAGCTGACGTCATAATTTCGGTTTCTCGCTCTCGTTGTGAGAAAATGGATGCGCCCAAAGAGCCGCATTTCAACCGTTTTGAGCATATTCATTTTATTATTTCTCGGCAATGGAACAGTATATTTTATATTTTCTTGCAGCAACTATTTGGGACAATAGTATATTTTTAGTTGACTTATTCCCGATTTTCACTGGAATTTCCCTTTAAGCTATAAATTCACCAAAGACATACAATTCAGACACTTATATGACGGAGCATTGCTACATTCATGACGGACCTACGTCAGTTTGATTATGATGTCAGCTAACAATGGAGGAATCCAGCTATAGCTATGCTCCGCCCATCTCTAGCTAAGCTCCATCCACATTAACCCCATTTTGGGATCGATCGATCTCTGAACGTCTTGACTATCAATTTCTAGAAAACTATACAGGCAAGCGGCTGAATATTTTGAAACTAATTTGACTGGGTATTGTTGCTGCAGATATCATTCAAATTAGTTTCAAAGTATTCAACAGCATGCTTATTAAATAGTAGACATACAATTCGTACAACAACGCTTAGTCCGTCAAAATTTAAGCGTTCGTGATGAACTATCTCCCTCATTCATGACGTCATTAATTATGATGTCATCCTACAGGTCACCTAGTTGATTATGGCACCATATTATGGATGCATAAACTTGAAAGATCCATTAGTGATATATTTGGTTATGGCGTCAGATCTAGGTGAGCTACAGATTGGATCCCGCCATTAGGTGCTTTAAAACGATGTCATTCAACAGCATAAGGGGTACTTTCTGGAGCACTCTGAGCATATACCTGGAAATGTTCTGTAATATTACCTGTAGCTACTGACAAGATCTACACACACGTGATAGCTCTGACATGGATGTGAGGCACAATCATTCACATCTGTCTCGCAGTGACGTCCTGTAAACCCCGCCAAACACTGACATGTGTAATTATTGAAAGTCATGTGATCCGCGCAGCTAGCACCATTTAAGCACGGTCCTTCAGAGCATTCATTGAAGTCAATGTCACAATGTTCACCGGTGTAACCTGCAACATTATCAGAGCTAATTCTCTGCTGGAGGCAAAAGGTAAGGGGGGGGGGGGGGGCTTACATTTCGAAAGGATGTGTTTTCACAAAAATTTGGTTAAAGTTAGGGATTTCTGGGTGAGTGTTAACGCTCACCAGTTTAACAGATGTTTTCGCCCATGACAGACAGACAGCGACAGACGGACAGAGAGGGGGGGGAGGGGGAGAGGGGGGAGGGAGGGAGAGAGAGGAGAGAGGGAGAGAGAGAGGAAAGAGATAGAGATGGAGGGAGAGAGATAGAGAGATACATTGTGCCATTAAGGGTCAAGCCAGATGACAACTGCTCACATAGTGGTCTTCAGAAATGTCCATATGCTGACCGAGAGAAGATTTTAGAAAACTTAAAACAGGATTGACTGGCTTGGTAATTCATTCCAGTGATAAATTTTTGAAAATCGTCTTCTTTCTGCCTTCAATTGAACATCCTCAAGACGATTGCAATGGCTGGTTTTGTCCTGCGTGATCATTAACACTTTCACAAATGAATTCCCCATATCTCATTTTCAAGGCAACAATACAGGAAAACTGTTGAATATTTTGAAATTAATTTGATTGGAAGCCGTTGCTGCCTTAGGCAGCAACGTCTTCCAGTCAAATTAAGTTCAAGATATTCAACAGACTAGGTTTTATATTGTAAAGAATATACATTTTTCCAGGATTTGTCGGTGAACGGGTTAAAGGGCTAACCCAAATTTTGAGACTGAAATGGATATATTAGTGCATTAGAATAAATCAATGCTAAATTAATCTACCCACTAAATAATTACCTGGATGGCAGGAGCAGCTAAAGTCATTCACTCTATCAATACAGTTACCATGGTGACATGGATTAGAGGTACATTCGTTAATGTCTCGCTCACATGATCGGCCGATGTAACCAGGTGTGCAGTAACACTCATAACCTCCTAATTAAAAGATGTTAAAATACATCATGTACAATTTCAAACAGGAATCTAGATGGATGGCGTCCTGTGTGTCGAGCCTTTTACTTATCCCGCATATTACATACATGGCAGTGTTGCAAAATAACGATTTCTTAAAATAGTATAACCCTTGATAAATTAAATGTCTATTGAAAACTCTAACAATCTTCTAATTCTTGAAAAGGAGACAAATCACACACAAATAAACCAAGTCCAAACCATGTAAAGGTATTGAAATTTTTTTTAAATCATTTAAATTTTGCTGATAACTGAATGCAATGATGGTTTAGAACAAATCTGTAAAATTTTCTTGAGATCGGATAAGCTCTTGATGAATTAAATATCCATTGAAAAAGATTAACATTTACAAATTATTGTTACAAAATAGGCTAAGTCTGTAAAAATATGGAAAAAATTGGAAAATTATTTTAATTATAATGGAGGCGGGATGCAATGATGGTATAGAACAAATCTGTAAGGTTTTATTGAGATCGGATAAGCTCTTAATGAATTAAATGTCTATTGAAACACTTCAACATTTATCTGCACGCCACACACAATTTGGATCGTTATGTCGAGCCATTATATGCTTCGACAAAAACTTACATCAAGGTTTGCATACAATTTAACTTATGATGTTCATTTAGAGAAAGTTTAATTCATATAAGAACGTAAACAGCCATTATGTAAATGGAAAAATGGATCGTTGAACAAATGTAACAGAAGCAAATTGAGATTCTCCGCACATTGATTAAATGTTGCAGGGACTTCATTAGTCGCTTCTTTACCGTCCGACTGTTTAGTTTCTGGAAACGACATATTCCAAGAGTTATATCTCTGTACCTGTTAAATTGTTCAGTCAAATTGTTTTCAAAATATTCAGTAAGTAAAAAATTTGTGTCCGTTGAAATTACTGTCTGGTGACTTGCAGCAGCGAGAAAGTTCTTCTTCTTCTTCTTCTTTTCGTTCGCTGATCATACCGCCAGTCCTGTAAGTGACTATCGACATGATCATAAGCGTTAAGTGAGTGGATCCATGGTTTATTAGTGCGCCGTGCGGCCTGGAACCTCCGTCTTCAGCACTCGAGGTTTCTGTCAGGGTTACCTCACCCTTACTTCCTTTAGTCGTCTCTTACGACACGCAGAGGATATGGAAGGTGTATTCTAAGCCCCACTTACAGGGCAAACGAGACAGTTAAAGACAGTATTCACAAAAGGGACAGACAGACATACACTCAATTCCAGTCAGCCATGCTAGTCTTCAACGCCATTACAAAGGTCACCATTACAATGGTCACTTTTGGCCAGTTTGACCATTAAAGGGTTACTTATTATGAAGCAATTAAACCAAACACATCAGTTATGTCAAACTATGCAGGGTGCGTACATTTCTCAACTGCTCCTGATTAGCTGTCACTGTAACATTCCGTTGCCCTTCAATTGAATATTTTGAAACTAATTTGATTGGATATATGTAGCATTTTTAGTGACTAAAGTAATATTTTAGTTCCTCTAGGTAACCAGGTAACTCTTAATATTGCATCCTGTGAGAATTATACCTGATGATTATTCCTAAATTAAGTGACCTTTCCAGTTTATCCATCCATTATATGACATCATAATTAAGTACATGACATGTAGGATGACGTCGTCATGAATAATGTAGATAAGTTCATCAAGAACGCATAATTGATGGCGGACTAAACGTTGTAGTACGAATTGTATGTATATACTATTTAATAAACTTGCTGTTGTATATTTTGAGACTAATTTCACTGGGTGCTTTTGCTGCCATAGGCAGCAACAGCCCCCAGTCAAATTAGTTTCAAAATATTCAACAGCTTATCTGTATAGTCTACTGGAAATTGATAGTCAGAGAGTTCAGGGATCAATCGAAGTGTGGGTGGAGCTTAGCTAAAGATGGGCGGGGCATAGCTAAAACTGGAAAGGTCTATTTGCCTACAAGACATTGGTACCTTTTACATTTTCAAAATGTTACCTTTACATTTACTTACATTTCATATTATTTTGAAAACGAGATACTTGGATACAATGGAAGCAATGGTTATTCCTTTACTGGACAAGATTGGTTAAGAAAATCAAAGTCATTGCTCATTCAATACCCATTTGCAGAACAATAGAAAATTATTTCTAAAAATGTCTCCATGAAATGATTGGTTCAGTTGCCAAGCTAGCCTGATTTCAGCATTAACACTTTACTGGTCATGCCGGCCTCTGTTATTGTCCATTTGCATGAAAAGAGAATACAATTTTTGGAAATTTACCACTGGAATGACTGGTTCGATAACCAAGCCAGACATTCCAGTGATAGATTTTCAAAAATTGCATTCTCTTGGCCTGTAAATTGGCATTCAATAGGCAGATATTTAAATTTTCTTGACAACATTTGAACATTAAAGGGTTAAATCTTCAAAGGCAACCACCTATTAGCTTCCACATGACCATTTCTCAAGTTCACTGCTGAAGCGAGTTGACCACTAAATGGTTAAAGGTCATATTTACCCCAGACCTTGTCCACACAGACACTATGTTCTGAACAAGGATTGTCAAACTTGCATCGTCGTATGATCGCCTCACAGTTATCTCCCATGAAACCCTCCGCACAATGACATTGATAGTTCCCATCAGGTGTATTCTGACATGTGCTGTTGAAATGACAAGGTGAGGTAACACAAGAATCAGTCTGGTCACAGTGCTTACCAATATAACCTGAAACACACAGACATAGGTCACAGTGCTTACCAGTATAACCTGAAACACAGAGGCATAGGTCACAGTGCTTACCAATATAACCTGAACCACACAGACATAGGTCACAGCGCTTACCAATATAACCTGAAACACAGAGGCATAGGTCACAGTGCTTACCAGTATAACCTGAAACACACAGACATAGGTCACAGTGCTTACCAGCATAACATGAAACACAGAGGCATAGGTCACAGTGCTTACCAGTAAAACCTGAAACACAGAGACATAGGCACTCTGATTTATCCCACTAGGAATAAACTTGAATTTAAAGATATCGGCTCGCGCATAAATTTGGTTTAAATAGCTGTTGAGCATGTTTTTTGTTTTCTGAATTGGCGACTGAAGAATCTTTAATGGTACCTTTGCATGTTGCTGTAGACCGTAGTAGAAGAAAATAAGGCAGCTTTGCTTCCTTCAGTCTTTCAATGGTGGGATTTTTAGGGTTACCCTTCTATTTGTCATACTGCCTGGTTCGTAGCAATAGTTTGAAGTGATAAATCTAGCTGCATGTTTCTGCAAAATTTCTAGTTTGTCCTGAAGAGTTATTTGATAAGGGTACCAAATTGTACAACCTCAGCAATGTTTGATTTAGCACCATCGGCCCATCAGGGCATGTGTCCATCTATAAGCCAGTTATAGGTCGGGCCATGTGTCCATCTATAAGCCAGTTATAGGTCGGGCCATGTGTACGGGCAAGAAACTATATATCAATCTCACGATCACAAACAATGGACTGAAGAGAACAAGTATATTATGCTTACATTGCGGTATTGTTTTTAGAAATAGATGTGAAATAAAGAAAAACAAGTGCAACAAGCACTTTGTCAGAAATATAATTTAGCGGACTTGTGGACTGACAAGCTCTCTTCTACTAGTTGTGAGTTACGACTAAAAACAAATAGCACATATTAACATTTGTTACCCCGTTTTACGATGTCAGATTGCAACTACCCATGTAAACCTCATCACAATTGTATGCCATAATTACCTGTCTCACATTGACACCTGTCATAATTACCTGTCTCACACTGACACTGTACCCTCCCATTGTATGTTATAATTACCTATCTCACATTGACACCTGTCATATTTACCTATCTCACATTGACACCTGTTATCATTACCTATCTCACATTGACACCTGTCATAATTACCTATCTCACATTGACACCTGTCATAATTACCTATCTCACATTGACACCTGTCATAATTACCTATCTCACATTGACACCTGTCATAATTACCTATCTCATATTGACACCTGTCATAATTACCTGTCTCACATTGACACCTGTCATAATTACCTGTCTCACATTGACATCTGTCATAATTAGCTGTCTCACATTGACACCTGTACCCTCCCATTGTATGTCATAATTACCTGTCTCACATTGACACCTGTACCCTCCCATTGTATGTCATAATTACCTGTCTCACATTGACACCTGTCATAATTACCTGTCTCACATTGACATCTGTCATAATTACCTGTCTCACATTGACACCTGTACCCTCCCATTGTATGTCATAATTACATGTCTCACATTGATACCTGTACCCACCCATTGTATGTCATAATTACCTGTCTCACATTGACACTGTACCCTCCCATTGTATGTCATAATTACCTGTCTCACATTGACACCTGTCATAATTACCTGTCTCACATTGACACCTGTCACAATTACCTGTCTCACATTGACACCTGTCATAATTACCTTCTCACATTGACATCTGTCATAATTTGCTGTCTCACATTGCCATCTGTCATAATTACCTGTCTCACATTGACACATGTCATAATTACCTGTCTCACATTAACACCTGTCATAATTAGCTTTCTCGCATTGACACCTGTACCCTCCCATTGTCTGTCATAATTACCCCAGATGAAAAGAATTGTACCAGCTAATAGTAGGGATACCCTACCAACAAATGTGATATTTGTAAATAGCAGGGAAGGAAAACTAATTACAAATATATACCTCTACATTATTTATTTTCTAAGGACTGAGACACCGAGTGGGTTAGAAGTGTCACGAAGGTAATGGTCGGTAAATAATACCGTGGAAGTTACCACACCATGGACACTATGAGCCTTGGCTCTATCTACTTTAATTCCAGTGGCTGTCTTATGACAGAATTGAATACATTCTACTATCCATCTGGAAATAGTGTCTCTTGACGCCCTACCATAGGGTTTAATATATGACAACCATAGGGAACATAGGTCCATCCGCCAAACCTGAGTACTTTTCTTGTACTTATGTAAAGCACAGACAGGACACCATGCTTTAGCACCAGGATCATATCTGGTTAAAGCAGGTAAAATAATAGGTTGACGCAGAAATTTTAATGATTGATTCTTAGCCAAGAAATCCAATCTTGGTAGAAGCTTAAGGCCTTCACCTGTAACTATATAATGGTCAGGCTTAGCAGACAATAAACGAAATCAAGGATTTCTTTTTTCACGAGAGAGTTGATACTTACCTCCCTAATACTTTTGATATTGCTAAATATCGGCTTTCACTCAATAAACACTCAGATTAAAACAGTTAGGTGCCCCTACTGGGCAGGGAGTCAGAGCGTAGTCTGGCGGATGCCAGCCCCACCACCGCGCATGCGCAGACTAGCACTTCCTCTGACTAATTTATTGGCTGATACACATGCAACTATTAAGAGCCTGAAGACCGAGCCTCTGTGGGGTGGAGAGGCCGGGTCCGTATCTAGGGAGGTAAGTATCAACTCTCTCGTGAAAAAAGAAATCCTTGATTTCGTTTATTTCACATCAAGAGTATACTTACCTCCCTAATACTTTTGATATTGCCAGAATTCGACAGTGAATTCGGCGGGAGGGAGGCGAGGTCAAAAGACCAGCTCATCCCTATACGCTTTTCTGCGTTTAAGGCACTTAAACTTCTGAAACCGTATGAAAAACAGTCAGGATTTGAATAACCATCGGATAACACCACCGATGTATGAGAGATGACCGAATGTCATATGCGCTCCCCCCCCCCCTCCTTCCTGGGAGGAAGAGTCGAATGACCTCAATGTCCTATACGCTCTATACGTACAAGTGCCATGTACTACAGGACAGAGACGAAAAAGCTCCATTTTCGTATACTCTCAACAATGAACCACATAAATACACAAAACCATCATCATATTAATAACGGGTAACGTGACAAGACAATCAACAATGGACAACCCATGAACAAGACTGACCTTGTTGAAATGGCTGCTGACATCATCTTCCCATTGGTGAAGAATGATGCAGTCCCAAAAAAGTGGTTGTTTCCATAAATTAATTGTGAAATATATAAGCAATGAGGAAACCTCAGCAAAAATATAAACCTAGTTATTTTTTCAAAATCGACAAGGCGAGAGGATTAGAGGTGTCACGGAGATAATGGTCTGTAAAACTGGACTCACAGTGCCACTGAGCCACCGACATAATATCATCCACAGGGACCCCATTAAATAGGGCAGTGGATGTCACTACGCCGCGGACACTGTGAGCCTTGGCCACGTCAACCTGCTTCCCGGTGGCGGATTTATGACAAAACTGAATGCATTCTACAATCCACCTGGAAATGGTGTCCTTAGAAGCCCTGCCATGGGGTTCAATATATGACAACCATAACGCCGACTGGTCGGTGCGCCACTCCGATGTACGTTGTTTGTACCGGAGAAGCGCCCGGACGGGACACCATGCTTTAGAATTAGGATCATATCTAGTTAAAGCAGGCAAAACAATAGGTTGACCTGGATATTTCAACAACTGATTCTTAGCCAAGAAATTAATCCTAGGTAGCAGCTTAAGGCCTTCCCCTGAAACCACAAAACGGTCATCCTCGGCTGATAAGGCATGAATTTCACTTCTACGCCTAGCCGAGGCCGCAGCAATTAAAAACACAGTCTTCAGTGTTAATAGTTTCATAGAAATGGAACTAAGTGGTTCAAAAGGCTTATCACCTAGTACTTGAAGCACTAGCGATAAACTCCAAGACGGAATCACAGGGGGATTCGTTGGTCTTAGATTGCCCATGCCTTTAATTAATACATTTAATGTATTTACTTCATCACTTCCCCTCTTAGCCAAGCAAGGAATAACAGACATTAAAGCTGACTTATAACCAGCAATAGAGTTAGGCTTGAGGCTATAGGCATCATACAGGTGACAGAGGAAATCAGCTACTACCTGAATAGATGAATCCATTGGATCAATACATCTTTTTGAGCACCATTCTGCAAATCTGTTGATTTTATAATTATATGCTCTGGAGGTTGACCCCCTCCTGGCTTTGGCCATAAACATGGCTGCTTGCTCAGAAAAGCCCTCCTTAATTCTAGATTCCTTGACAACATCCACGCAGTCAATCTGAACATTGACGGATTGTTGTGAAGGGCCTTGCCCTGGAAGATAATGTCGTCCATCAGAGGCAGAGGAACCGGATTGCAGACCAGAAGGTCCAGCAGATCCGTATACCATGATCGGCTTGGCCAATCCGGGGCGATCAGAAGCACTTGGCATTCCTCCTGTCTGATTTTCTGAAGAATTTTTGGAATCAGGATTGCTGGAGGGAAATGCGTATGCATACATTCTCCCCCAGCTGATAGCTAACGCATCTGTTGCGAAAGCGCTTGGATCCGGAATCGGAGAGACGTACGTCGTCATCTTCGCATTCTTCTTCGTTGCGAACAAATCGATGTTGGGTTTCCCCCAATGGTCGAACAGACGATCCGCCACACATTGATTTAGTTGCCATTCCGTGGGTAAAACACTCATCCTTCGGCTCAATGAGTCTGCTAGCAGATTTAACCTTCCCGGAATATGAACTGCTTTCAAGGTAATCTGGTGATCCAGGCACCAACAAAGCAGTCTCCATGTTATCATACAGAGACTGGGCGACTTCGTTCCGCCCTGGCGGTTTATGTAAGTCACAACTGTTGAGTTGTCTGAACGAATAAGAACAATCTTGCCCTGAACTTTCTGTAAGAAATGTTCCAGGCCCAGGACTACTGCTCTTAGCTCCAGTAGATTTATATGTTCCTTTGACTGTTCCAGATTCCAAAGCCCTGATATCGTGGATTCTTCCAGGCAAGCTCCCCAGCCCTCCATCGATGCATCTGTATACACAGTCACCTGAGGGTGGGGAGGGGTTAGCATAACCCCCACCAAGAGATTCTCTGTGTCCAACCACCATTGCAGGTGGTGAATCAGAGGCGCCAACACTGACACGTTCGAGTCCAGCGAACCTGTACTCTGGGTCCATTGTGTCATGAGAAATAACTGGATCGGCCGCCTGCGTAAGGCGGCCTGAGGAATGACTGGTTCCAATGAAACCATCAACCCCAGCATTCTCAAGTAAACCCGTGCCAGGACATGACGACTGTCGCACACTGACTGAATTAATGAGATGAGTTTCTGAACTCTCTCCTGAGTAGGAAAAACATATCCTGTCTCTAGATCGAAGAACATCCCCAGGTAAACAAACTTCTGGGATGGAGTCAGCTCTGATTTTGGGAAATTGATCATCCAGCCCAAGTCTGTGAGAGTGTTCAAAACAATCTCCAGACTGGCCGATAAACTTTCCTGGGTGTGCGCTTTCAACAGCCAGTCGTCTATGTACGTGTGGACTGCTATGCTTCTCCTGCGGAGGTATGCGGTGATCACAAGAACCACACGGGTGAAAACCCGAGGAGCCGTGGAAATTCCGAAGGGTAACACCCTGAATTCCCACTGTCTGCCCTGGAATGCAAATCTCAGGAAGCGACGGAAACTCCTGTGTATGGGGATGTGGAAATAAGCGTCCTTCAAATCTATCGACGCTGTCCACATTCCCCTCTCTAACCCCGCCAACACCGAGCGCACAGTCTCCATCTTGAAACTGGGCGTCTCTATGAACTTGTTCAATGGCTTGAGGTTGAGAATTGGCCTCCACCCTCCGGTGTTTTTTGTTACTAAGAACAGGGTTGAATAGAAGACCGGACACCTTTGTGCCGGCTGAATAGCTCCTTTTTGTATGAGGGAATTTATTTCCTGCTCGATACACAACCTTTGCTCTGGATCTCTCGGATTTGGAGTCCAGATCGGCACTAGAGACAGTCGCGATGGCGGGCCTGTCATCCAATCGGGATGATACCCGACTGAAAGCCATCGCAAGACTAAACGGTCCTGAGTTAACCGTTCCCACTCTTGCATGTGGTCGGCTAGCCGGCCTCCCACCGGTCCACCTAGGGATAGAGGTGGACATAAGGAGTGCAAGAGCGGCACTGTCTCCTGTGCCAGAAACACCGGCGCGGTTCTCACCGCGGTAACCGTCCCATCAGGAACGATTACCACGCCCAGATCCTCGCGCGCCACGACCAGCACCGCACGCACCTCGGTGCGCGGGCGGCTGCCTGGCTGACTGCGCCTGAGGAGCCTGCGCCCCCCTCGCTGCTGGCCGAATCGCACGTGGCCGAGGCCGACGCTGCGATGGTGGTTGGCCTCTGACCTGGCCACCACCACCTCGAGCCTGCAGGGGACGATACGCAGGGGGTGCGGCGCGAACGTTAGCACGACGAAGCACCTCAAACTGCTCGCGCAGCGCCCTCTGGTTATTTACCAGAGTAACCATCTCCTGGAGGTGTCTACAACCCTCACCTCCAAAGAGACCAGGACCTGTCATAGGCGTACGCAGTAGCCTATTGTACAGGTCCTGGGACGGGCACAGATTGTCCAAGGCAAATGTGCGTCTTGCCCGGACACTCCTGGTCACCGCCCGAGTCATACAGTCCAGCGCCAGGTTGATACCATCCTGGATGGCACGCTGGACTGTGACCGGACTTGGCTGGCGCGATGCGGATGCTGTTACTACCCCTTGTAACAGCTGGGAGACATGGGACAGAGCAGCAATCGAAGCCCTCCCACTCTCCTCCGCATCACGGTATTTGCTGAACGCAACGCGTTCGAACACAAGACTCCCGTGTCAGAACGGGAGCCTGGCCGCGCATCCTCACCAAAAGCCGCGCGGTCATCCACGCTCGGCTTAGGTACCACACCGTACCGCTGGTAATCCAGGGGCACGATGCGACAACGCCTGGCCACCTCGCGCGGGGCTTTCGCGAGACGTCCACTCGACTTAATGGACGTCTCCGCCGCCTCGAACATGTCAACGACATGCTCTGCCAGCGGCAGAGAAGGCATAGCGTTAACAGTAGGCTTACCAGCTAACCACGGCCTGTGTTCACGCTGGCTAGCCGACTGCTCCACGGGCAGATCTGGCCTAACACTTACCAACCGACCAATCCTCCTCCGTGGCTAGCTGCGAGCGCTCTACAAGACGGGGGCCTTCGTCTTCCTCCTGAGCGCAAGCAACAGAGCTTGACGGCGGATACGCTGATACACCTGGCAAGCCAGGGAGAGCATGCGGGCCTGACAATCCCGGCATGCTAATCTCACTGGCTTGACCAGGAGCAGGCGCCGTGGTAGAGCGCGGGGCACATACCGCCCCACCACGGCCCCGGCCAGCACCAGCGACACTCTCGGCAAGCCGAGGTATGCGGAAACGCTGGCCATCAGCAGCGCCCAGGGCCACAGTCTGAACCGTGGATTCTACTCCTGCGTGAGTAGAACCGTGGAATAAGTCGCCTGTATTCCCCGCGAGGGGTGCACAGACGTCATAATCCATGGCCACGTCCTCAGACGGCGAACCCACCAGGTAATCCTCTTCCTCCTGGCCAGACAGATTAGACTCCGGGCCAGCAAAGAGAGCTAACCCGGACTGGCCAGGGAAGGTGCCATAGGAGGTACTGGCACCCGCGGCGTGCGGATACCCCTGGACTGATAAGCAGCCCGTGGGTTCCAGCGACAACCGTCCACGGCCCCTCAGCGCGGCACTAAGCCTGCTGCCAGGGTCGTGGAACGCCCCCTCTAATGGGGCCACCTCTGAATCTTCGAACAACGGAAGCGTACTAAGGAAAGGTGATTCAGAGGTGGGGATTACCTGCTCCGAAGCAGATGATGAGGCCAGCAAAGGATTTGGTCCAGGAAGCATGCCACGAAGCAACTCTGGAACCAAATCCTTTATTGTCCTCCTCATCTCTCCCAACATCTCGGTCCGGAAGGCCTCCATGTCCACCGCGGACGAGGCCTTCCTCTTACCCTTCTTACTCACACCCTCTCTTTTCTGCTTCGTCTTCTCCTCCTCCACCACCTTGTCCTTCGCCTGTAAGCACAAGAATTCGGACATTAGCTCGCCCCCCCCAGTGCTTACATATCTCACAATAAAGCAAGGGACCACAGGGACTACACTGATAACAGAGATGAGGCACAAACTTGTCCTTCAAAAACCGTCCACAGGACGCACAACCAGGTCTCTGAAACAGGGCAAAGGACGAGGAGTATGAGCAATCTAGTTAAGCTTAGAAACTAAACCAACTCAAGAGAAGGAAATGATCATAACGATCAACATTCATCAGAAAACCAGCTTTGGACAAACTTTAATTGTTAATAAAGAGCAAGGCTGATTATGACGTCATTAATCCTATGACAGGAAAAAATCGATCCCAACAAACATCCAAGTGCAAGGACGAATTGTATCTCTAACCAGAACATGTGCAGAATGGACATTTCGACTACACAACCATCAGATATATACTGATAACAATGGCAAATACTGTTAATTATCTCCCTTTCCTCTCTAAATAATTAACATCACCTCATATCAATAATTAGATACCTGACACTTTGTATAGACAAACCATCCAACGTGATGAACTGGAGCACTCCACCAACTGAACGCCTCTTAACTCTCTCCACTGCTAGGGGAAGGAATTGGATCAAGAGGGCAAAGTGAGAAGACCTTTATACTAGGCCTCCGACTCACTGGACATAAAATTTTTGGTTAGATAACCTAACAGTATTAGTAGGAAATGGAACCATGGTGGAGAGAAACAAACCCTCTGCTGATGTGATGTCCATTACATATCGTCACACAGACCTGTGGACATAAACACAAAGAGAGATTAGTATTATATAGCACCTAGTTGAAATAAACCAACTAAACAAGGCGCTTATCACGGTAAACGCGAGTCCCGGAAACACATTACACCGGGTAAACAACTCGCTAATTTTACTAGAAGTCACCTGATTTAAAGGTCCTGGGCCCTCCTGTGGCGAAGTCATCCTTTCTGCCATCTATATCAGGGATTATCACTTCCAAAATTCACACAAAAAGACTATGAATCGAGTTAGAAAAGCTCTAGCACAAAAACATGTGTAGACTCTCTGCCAATAAATTAGCAAAGAGGAAGTGCTAGTCTGCGCATGCGCGGTGGTGGGGCTGGCATCCGCCAGACTACGCTCTGACTCCCTGCCCAGTAGGGGCACCTAACTGTTTTAATCTGAGTGTTTATTGAGTGAAAGCCGATATTTAGCAATATCAAAAGGATTAGGGAGGTAAGTATACTCTTGATGTGAAACACATGAATTTCACTTCTGCGTCTGGCTGATGCTGCCGCAACTAAAAATACAGTTTTAAGTGTCAATAATTTTACAGATATATCACTAAGTGGTTCAAAAGGTTTATCACTCAAAACTTGAAGAACCAGAGAAAGACTCCATGACGGTGTCAGTGGAGGATTTCTCAGTCTGAGATTGCCCATAACTTTAATAAGAGTATTTAAAACACTTATTTCATCACCTCCCCTCTTTGCCAAGCAAGAGATAACAGTCATTAATGCTGATTGATATCCAGCAATAGAATTAGGCTTAAGACTATAGGCATCATACAGGTGACAGAGAAAATCAGCTACTACCTGAATAGATGCATCCATCAGATTAATACATCTCTTTGAGCACCATTCTGCAAATCTGTTGATTTTATAATTATATGCTCTGGAGGTTGACCCCCTTCTGCCTCTGGCCATGAAATTGGCTGCTTGCTCAGAAACGCCCTCCTTAATCACAGATTTTTTGACAACATCCATGCAGTCAATTGAAACATTGACAGATTGTTGTAAAAGGTCTTGCCCTGGAAGATAATATTGTCCATCAGAGGCAAAGGAACCGGATTGCAAACCAGAAGGTCCAGCAGATCCGTAAACCATGATCGGCTTAGCCAAGTCGGGGCGATCAGAAGAACTTGGCATTCCTCCTGCTTGATCTTCTGAAGAATCTTTGGAATCAGGATTGTTGGAGGGTATGCGTATGCATACATTCCCTTCCAACTGATAGCTATTGTATCTATTGCGATAGCGCTTGGATCTGGAATCGGAGAAACGTACGTCGTCATCTTTGCATTCTTCTTCATTGCGAACAAATCTATGTTGGGCTTTCCCCAATGATTGAACAGGCTTCATGATCATCCTGTGGACTGAGCAGGTAGTCTTCATCATCTTCCTGGTCAGCAAAGTTAGAGTCTGGGTTAGCAAGAAAAACTAACCCAGACTGACCAGGAGAATGCCCGAAAGCAGAGTGATCGTGGTCAGGCCCGCTGGTCAGGTCCCGCCTGATGCTGCTCGCGCCGCTGGATCACCAGGTGAAGCGAACATCAAGCCTGGGTCCAAGACGGCCGCTTCTGGATCACTAAACACTTTGTCCGAGCTAGTAGGGCATGATCCAGGGACGGGGGCTACCTGCACTGAGGTCGATGCGCAGGAAGTTGAAACACCTGTGCCCGGCAACATGCCGCGAAGCATATTAGGCATCAGATCTTTCAAAGTCCAGCGCATCTCACTCACCAACTCAACCTTGAAGGCCTCAAGCTCACCCTTCTCAGAGGCCTTCTTCTTACCATCCTTCTTTGCCTTCTTGCCCTCCTCAACCATCAGCTTAGCCTGTAAAGGAAAGAATTCAGAGGTTAGATCTCCCCCCCAACTCTTTACAAATGACACATTTGCTAGACAGCCTACAAACTGTACAAAGATGGCAAGGGTGGCGGAAGAATCTAGCCTTCATGGGCATGAAGCATGATGGACATGACTTCTGAAAGGGAAGGCATACGAAGACAATGAGTATTATAGTTTGCAAAACCTTGATATTTGACTATTAGTACAAAACAAGAACAAACTCGAGAGAAGACAACCACTTTTATTACAGACAACCCTGATGGGACAGCTGACTTCTCTTGTTAATAATAACAAATCCCAATCAGGATCCCAAATTAAGAATGAGAGAAAAAATTATTGACTCTAGATATCTCTCCACGTTCATAATAAATGGTGATAAAAACATCAAAAAGATTTCTCTAAACTATAGATTAAGACATCAAGGAGAATAAACGAAATCAAGGATTTCTTTTTTCACGAGAGAGTTGATACTTACCTCCCTAATACTTTTGATATTGCTAAATATTGGCTTTCACTCAATAAACACTCAGATTAAAACAGTTAGGTGCCCCTACTGGGCAGGGAGTCAGAGCGTAGTCTGGCGGATGCCAGCCCCACCACCGCGCATGCGCAGACTAGCACTTCCTCTGACTAATTTATTGGCTGATACACATGCAACTATAAAGAGCCTGAAGACCGAGCCTCTGTGGGGTGGAGAGGCCGGGTCCGTATCTAGGGAGGTAAGTATCAACTCTCTCGTGAAAAAAGAAATCCTTGATTTCGTTTATTTCACATCAAGAGTATACTTACCTCCCTAATACTTTTGATATTGCCAGAATTCGACAGTGAATTCGGCGGGAGGGAGGCGAGGTCAAAAGACCAGCTCATCCCTATACGCTTTTCTGCGTTTAAGGCACTTAAACTTCTGAAACTGTATGAAAAAACAGTCAGGATTTGACTAACCATCGGATAACACCCCCGATGTATGAGAGATGACCGAATGTCATATGCGCTCCCCCCCCTCCTTCCTGGGAGGAAGAGTCGAATGACCTCAATGTCCTATACGCTCTCTACGTACAAGTGCCATGTACTACAGGACAGAGACGAAAAAGCTCCATTTTCGTATACTCTCAACAATGAACCACATAAATACACAAAACCATCATCATATAAATAACGGGTAACGTGACAAGACAATCAACAATGGACAACACATACACAAGACTGACCTTGTTGAAATGGCTGCTGACATCCTCTTCCCATTGGTGAAGATCGATGCAGACCCAAATTAGTGGTTGTTTCCATAAATTAATTGTGAAATATATAAGCAATGAGGAAACCCCATCAAAAATATATATGCCTAGTTATTTTTTCAAAATCGACAAGGCGAGAGGATTAGAGGTGTCACGGAGATAATGGTCTGTAAAACTTGACTCACAGTGCCACTGAGCCACCGACATAATATCATCCACAGGGACCCCATTAAATAGGGCAGTGGATGTCACTACGCCGCGGACACTGTGAGCCTTGGCCACGTCAACCTGCTTCCCGGTGGCGGATTTATGGCAAAACTGAATGCATTCTACAATCCACCTGGAAATGGTGTCCTTAGAAGCCCTGCCATGGGGTTCAATATATGACAACCATAACGCTGACTGGTCGGTGCGCCACTCCGCCGTACGTTGTTTGTACCGGCGAAGCGCCCGGACAGGACACCATGCTTTAGAATTAGGATCATATCTAGTTAAAGCAGGCAAAATAATAGGTTGACCTGGATATTTCAACGACTGATTTTTAGCCAAGAAATTAATCCTAGGTAGCAGCTTAAGGCCTTCCCCTGAAACCACAAAACGGTCATCCTCGGCTGATAAGGCATGAATCTCACTCCTACGCCTAGCCGAGGCCGCAGCAATTAAAAACACAGTCTTCAGTGTTAATAGTTTCATAGAAATGGAACTAAGTGGTTCAAACGGCTTATCACCTAGTACTTGAAGCACTAGCGATAAACTCCAAGACGGAATCACAGGTGGATTCCTTGGTCTTAGATTGCCCATGCCTTTAATTAATACATTTAATGTATTCACTTCATCACTTCCCCTCTTAGCCAAGCAAGGAATAACAGACATTAAAGCTGACTTATAACCAGCAATAGAGTTAGGCTTGAGGCTATAGGCATCATAGAGGTGACAGAGGAAATCAGCTACTACCTGAATAGATGCATCCATTGGATCAATACATCTTTTTGAGCACCATTCTGCAAATCTGTTGATTTTATAATTATATGCTCTGGAGGTTGACCCCCTCCTGGCTTTGGCCATAAACATGGCTGCTTGCTCAGAAAAGCCCTCCTTAATTCTAGATTCCTTGACAACATCCACGCAGTCAATCTGAACATTGACGGATTGTTGTGAAGGGCCTTGCCCTGGAAGATAATATCGTCCATCAGAGGCAGAGGAACCGGATTGCAGACCAGAAGGTCCAGCAGATCCGTATACCATGATCGGCTTGGCCAATCCGGGGCGATCAGAAGCACTTGGCATTCCTCTTGTCTGATTTTCTGAAGAATTTTTGGAATCAGGATTGCTGGAGGGAATGCGTATGCATACATTCTCCCCCAGCTGATAGCTAACGCATCTGTTGCGAAAGCGCTTGGATCCGGAATCGGAGAGACGTACGTCGTCATCTTCGCATTCTTCTTCGTTGCGAACAAATCGATGTTGGGTTTCCCCCAATGGTCGAACAGACGATCCGCCACACATTGATTTAGTTGCCATTCCGTGGGTAAAACACTCATCCTTCGGCTCAATGAGTCTGCTAGCAGGTTTAACCTTCCCGGAATATGAACTGCTTTCAAGGTAATCTGGTGATCCAGACACCAACAAAGCAGTCTCCATGTCATCATACAGAGACTGGGCGACTTCGTTCCGCCCTGGCGGTTTATGTAAGTCACAACTGTTGAGTTGTCTGAACGAATAAGAACAATCTTGCCCTGAACTTTCTGTAAGAAATGTTCCAGGCCCAGGACTACTGCTCTTAGCTCCAGTAGATTTATATGTTCCTTTGACTGTTCCGGATTCCAAAGCCCTGATATCGTGGACTCTTCCAGGCAAGCTCCCCAGCCCTCCATCGATGCATCTGTATACACAGTCACCTGAGGGTGGGGAGGGGTTAGCATAACCCCCACCAAGAGATTCTCTGTGTCCAACCACCATTGCAGGTGATGAATCAGAGGCGCCAACACTGACACATTCGAGTTCAGCGAACCTGTACTCTGGGTCCATTGTGTCATGAGAAATAACTGGATCGGCCGCCTGCGTAAGGCGGCCTGAGGAATGACTGGTTCCAATGAAACCATCAACCCCAGCATTCTCAAGTAAACCCGTGCCAGGACATGACGACTGTCGCACACTGACTGAATTAATGAGATGAGTTTCTGAACTCTCTCCTGAGTAGGATAAACATATCCTGTCTCTAGATCGAAGAACATCCCCAGGTAAACAAACTTCTGGGATGGAGTCAGCTCTGATTTTGGGAAATTGATCATCCAGCCTAAGTCTGTGAGAGTTTTCAAAACAATCTCCAGACTGGCCGACAAACTTTCCCGGGTGTGCGCTTTCAACAGCCAGTCGTCTATGTACGTGTGGACTGCTATGCTTCTCCTGCGGAGGTATGCGGTGATCGCAAGAACCACACGGGTGAAAACCCGAGGAGCCGTGGAAATTCCGAAGGGTAGCACCCTGAATTCCCACTGTCTGCCCTGGAATGCAAATCTCAGGAAGCGACGGAAACTCCTGTGTATGGGGATGTGGAAATAAGCGTCCTTCAAATCTATCGACGCTGTCCACATACCCCTCTCTAACCCCGCCAACACCGAGCGCACAGTCTCCATCTTGAAACTGGGCGTCTCTATGAACTTGTTCAATGGCTTGAGGTTGAGAATTGGTCTCCACCCTCCGGTGTTCTTTGTTACTAAGAACAGGGTTGAATAGAAGCCCGGACACCTCTGTGCCGGCTGAATAGCTCCTTTTTGTATGAGGGAATTTATTTCCTCCTCGATACACAACCTTTGATCTGGATCTCTCGGATTTGGAGTCCAGATCGGCACTAGAGACAGTCGCGATGGCGGGCCTGTCATCCAATCGGGATGATACCCGACTGAAAGCCATCGCAAGACTAAACGGTCCTGAGTTAACCGTTCCCACTCTTGCATGTGGTCGGCTAGTCGGCCTCCCATCGGTCCACCTAGGGATAGTGGTGGACATAAGGAGTGCAAGAGCGGCACTGTCTCCTTTGCCAGAAACACCGGCGCGGTTCTCACCGCGGTAACCGTCCCATCAGGAACGATTACCCCGCCCAGATCCTCGCGCGCCACGACCAGCACCGCGCGCACCTCGGTGCGCGGGCGGCTGCCTGGCTGACTGCGCCTGAGGAGCCTGCGCCCCCCTCGCTGCTGGCCGAATCGCACGCGGCCGAGGCCGGCGCTGCGATGGTGGTTGGCCTCTGACCTGGCCACTACCACCTCGAGCCTGCAGGGGACGATACGCAGGGGGTGCGGCGCGAACGTTGGCACGACGAAGCACCTCAAACTGTTCGCGCAGCGCCCTCTGGTTATTGACCAGAGTAACCGTCTCCTGGAGGTGTCTACATCCCTCACCTCCAAAGAGACCAGGACCTGTCATAGGCGTACGTAGTAGCCTATTGTAGAGGTCCTGGGACGGGCACAGATTATCCAAGGCAAAAGTGCGCCTTGCCCGGACACTCCTGGTCACCGCCCGCGTCATACAGTCCAGAGCCAGGTTGATACCATCCTGGATGGCTCGCTGGACTGTGACCGGACTTGGCTGGCGCGATGCGGATGCTGTTACTACCCCTTGTAACAGCTGGGAGACGTGGGACAGAGCGGCAATCGAAGCCCTCCCACTCTCCTCCGCATCACGCAACGCGGCATTTGCCGAACGCAACGCGTTCGAACACAAGACTCCCGTGTCAGACCGGGAGCCTGGCCGCGCATCCTCACCCAAAGCCGCGCGGTCATCCACGCTCGGCTTTGGTACCACACCGTACCGCTGGTAGTCCAGGGGCACGATGCGGCAACGCCTGGCCACCTCGCGCGGGGCCTTAGCGAGACGTCCACTCGACTTAATGGACGTCTCCGCCGCCTCGAACATGTCAGCGACATGCTCTGCCAGCGGCAGAGAAGGCATAGCGTTAGCAGTAGGCTTACCAGCTAACCACGGCCTGTGTTCACGCTGGCTAGCCGACTGCTCCACGGGCAGATCTGGTCTAACACTCACCAACCACTGGCAAGCGTCAGACCAATCCTCCTCCGTGGCTAGCTGCGAGCGCTCTACAAGACGGGGGCCTTCGTCTTCCTCCTGAGCGCAAGCAACAGAGCTTGACGGCGGATACGCTGATATCCCTGGCAAGCCAGGGAGAGCATGCGGGCCTGATAATACCGGCATGCTAATCTCACTGGCTTGACCAGGAGCAGGCGCCGTGGTAGAGCGCGGGGCATATACCGCCCCACCACGGCCCCGGCCAGCACCAGCTACACTCTCGGCAAGCCGAGGTATGCGGTACCGCTGGCCTTCAGCGCCCAGGGCCACAGTCTGAACCGTGGATTCTACCCCTGGGAGAGTAGAACCGTGGAAAAAGGCGCCTGTATTCCCCGCGAGGGGCGCACAAACGTCATATTCCATGGCCACGTCTTCAGACGGCGACCCCAACAGGTAATCATCATCCTCCTGGCCAGAAAGATTAGACTCCGGGTCAGCAAAGAGAGCTAACCCGGACTGGCCAGGGAAGGTGCCATACGAGGTACTGGCAGCCGCGGTGTGCGGATACCCCTGGACTGATGAGCAGCCCGCGGGTTCCAGCGACGACCGTCCACGGTCCCTATTGGGCGCGGCAATAAGCCTGCTGCCAGGGCCGTGGAACACCCCCTCTAATGGGGCCACCTCTGAATCTTCAAACAACGGAAGCGTACTAAGGAACGTTGATTCAGAGGTGGGGATTACCTGCTCCGAAGCAGATGATGAGGCCAATAAAGGATTTGGTCCAGGAAGCATGCCACGAAGCAACTCTGGAACCAAATCCTTTATTGTCCTCCTCATCTCTCCCAACATCTCGGTCCGGAAGGCCTCCATGTCCACCGCGGACGAGGCCTTCCTCTTACCCTTCTTACTTACGACCTCTTTTTTCAGCTTCTTTTTCTCCTCCTCCATCTTGTCCTTCGCCTGCAAGCACAAGAATTCGGACATTAGCTCGCCCCCCCAGTGCTTACATATCTCGCAATTAAGCAAGGGACCACAGGGGCTACACTGAAAACATAGATGAGGGCCAAACTTGTCCCTCAAAAATCGTCCACAGGACGCACAACCAGGTCTCTGAAAAAAGGCCAAGGACGAGGAGTATGAGCAAACTAGTTAAGCTTAGAAAACTCACCAACTCAAGAGAAGAAAAAATGATCATAAAGATCATAATTTTATCAGAAAACCAGCTTCGGACAACTTTAATTGTAAATAAAGAGCAAGGCTGATTATGACGTCATTAATCCTATGACAGGACAAAATCGATCCCCAACAAACATCCCAGTGCAAGGACGAATTGTATACTAACCAGAACATGTGCAGAATGGACATTTCGACTACACAAGCATCAGATAAATACTGATAACAATGGCAAATAGTGTTAATTATCTCCCTTTCTCATATCAATAATTAATACCTGACACCTTGTCTAGACAAACCATCCAACCTGATGAACTGGAGCACTCCACCACTGAACGCCTCTTAACTCTCTCCACCTCAAGGGGAAGGAATTGGATCAAGAGGGCAAAGTGAGAAGACCTTTATAATAGGCCTCCAACTCACTGGGCATAGAATTTTTGGTTAAATAACCTAACAGTATTAGTAGGAAATGGAACCATGGTGGAGAGACACAAACCCTCTGCTGATGTCATGTCCTTATTTCTCCTTCACACAGACCTGTGGACATAAACACAAAGAGAGATTAGTCTTATATAGCACCTAGTTGAAAAAAACCAACTAATTAAGGCGCTTATCACGTTTAGCGCGAGTCCCGGAAACACATTACAACGGGACAAAACTCGCTAATTTTACTAGAAGTCACCTGATTTAAAGGTCCAAGGCCCTCCTGTGGCGAAGTCACTCTCTCAGCCATCCTTGTCAGGTGAAAACGTCTATTAAGTAGTCTGAAAAAGCTTTGAAAAGCGTATAGAAAGATTCTATCGAGAAAGCATGTGTTGTCTCTTAGCCAATAAATTAGCAAAGAGGAAGTGCTAGTCTGCGCATGCGCGGTGGTGGGGCTGGCATCCGCCAGACTACGCTCTGACTCCCTGCCCAGTAGGGGCACCTAACTGTTTTAATCTGAGTGTTTATTGAGTGAAAGCCAATATTTAGCAATATCAAAAGTATTAGGGAGGTAAGTATACTCTTGATGTGAAAAAAACTCTGGTTGATTATGACATCAAACCTCAATGCAACAGCTCCTTCAAAGAGAGGGGACATCAGAAATGAATGCAAGAAATATCTAGTGACTAAAGACATTCATTACTCCCGAATAATATAATATTAAATTATATATATTCGAGAACCCTGGCACACACAAGAGAGAATACAGTGCAATAACAAAATGGCAGCAGAAATTTGTGAATATTTTCAAATAATTATGTGCCATAACTAATAAACTCCCTTAGCCTGAGCACAGACAAAACCATGATGAAGGGGATGGGACAAAAGGAAGGAGATATTTCTTTTATTTATTTACTATATCTCAAACCCGTAGACATATCACAATGATAAGTCAAAAAAGAGACATGAACAACCTTCGAGAGGAGAATAGGAACCCTTACCATCCATAAGTTGAACCTGTGAACACAAAGCACAAGGGATTAATAGCCCTAGGCGCTGGGAGAAATTTAACAAGGCTTCCCAGCGCCTGAAATCGCCAAAACGGCCGCGAACGAAAACCGGTAACCTATAAAAGTTACAAGTCTAAATTAATAAATGGAACAATATCACCGTAACAAATGATGAGGAAGTCTCCTCTGCAGACTTTGAATCAGCCATTAATCCAAAAAAGGTGATAACAAGTATTGAAAATTCTCAAAAAGAGACTAGGAAAGTTTTCCACATGTATTTTGTCAGCCAATATATTAGAAAATGGAAGTACCAGTGTGCGCATGCGCAGTAGCTGGGGTCTGTCATGTGCATGACTGTGTACATCCACCTGCCCATTAGGGGCACCTAACTTTTTATAATTCTGAATATTATTGAACTTAGAGCCGATATACTAGTATATCAAGAGTGTTAGGGAGGTAAGTATGTTCTCATGATGTGAAATGACACCTGTCATAATTACCTGTCTCTCATTGACACCTGTACCCTCCCATTGTCTGTCATAATTACCTGTCTCACATTGACACCTGTACCCTCCCATTGTGTTACTACACTTGGCAGCATGTTGGCATGGTGATGTCTGGGTTGAACATTCAACCACATCCTCCTCACATCTTTGTCCTGAAGGTAAGCAATGTCTCTCTATATCAAACACTGACATATCTATTAACACCTTCATGATGAACCCGGCCAAGACCGGCTGCTACAGAGGCCTTGAGGAATGTCTGTTCTCATCTCAAGAGTAGACTATTTTTAAAACTTTACCACTAGAATGACTGGCTCAGTAACAGAGCTCGCCAATGGACATTCAATAAGGAAGTATTTGGATTTTCTTTAACAAGTTTGGTCATTAAACCTTTAACACTCATATCAGCCAAAAACAGCTTCTGCATTGGTCTTGCGAAATGTCCATTTGCAGAACAAGCGAAGACTATTTCTGAAAATTTACCACTGGAATGACTGGCTCGATAACCGAGCCAGTCATTCCAGTGCTAAATTTTCAAAAATAGTCTTCTCTTGGTCGGCAAAAGGACATTTTCCACGAGAAAATTTAAATTTTCTTGAATAAATTCAAGGGTTAAAGGGCTAAGCGCCAAGATTTTTCACGGAAAATTTGTAGGTCAATAGACTTTTTTGAAAATAGATTACTAAAATGACTGGCTCGGTTATTGAGCTAGTAATTTCTACAAACACAATTCAGTTTAATCCTTTAACCCACACGTACAAGAAATGACAAATTTTTTATGGTGGAAGTAATATTCTGCTCAATATTTTGTAACTAATTTGACTGGAACCTGTTGCTGGCTATGGCAGCAACAGATTCCAGTCCAATTAGTTTCAAAATATTCAACAGCTTTCATGACCAGTTCTTTTGAAATTCTGGCATTTCAATGGTTAAGTGGTTAATCTCTAACCAAATTTCAATACAATACAAACCAGTAAATCTGAGTACCTTAAAGCGTGTTAATAAATTAGAATATTTGATTTTCAAATAACAATTGCAGTCAACAACAAAACAAAACATAATATGATTTGTTGATGTTTACTGTGTAAATAGAAGCCTCAAGAGCAATATTTACTGTGTATATTGACATTTAGAAGTAGCAAGCAGACACCATTTGCATAAAATGCAAAGGCAAAGTCCTAATACATTGGACAGAATGACATACAATAATGAAACGATTAAAGTTGACAATGCGTCAACTTTAATCATTTCATTATTGTGTTAAAACATTCAATATTAACCAATACAGTAATATAATTAGTATTGGTGAGTATTAAAGTGTAACCATTCAATGATGAATTCCCCATACCTCATTTTCAAGGCAATACAGGAAAATCGTTGAATATTTTGAAATTAATTTGACTGGAAGCCGTTGCCGCTTTAGGAAGCAACTGAAATTCCAGTCAAATTAATTTCAAAATATTCAACAAAGTAAGTTCTATATCGCAAATAAAATACTTTTTCCCGAATTTATCAGTGAAATGGTTAACAAAACATGAGTTATTCAGAAGAACAGCCTGTAATTACCTGTGAACCCCTGAACACAGATGCAGAGTTCTTTTCCCCTGTTGTCAATACACGTTCCATTATTACGACAAACCACGTCTAAACATCCATTGGGATCGACCACCATCACAGTTTGAGCAGCACTTGCAGTTTCACAATTTTTACCAGTCCAGTCATTAGGGCAAATGCATGTATAGCTGCTTGATGGGCCAGTGTTAGAGACACTTGATGGTATGTCCTTTTCTGTATCTTTGTCATCCTGGCATATCCCTCCATGTTTGCAGGGATGCGAGGCACATGGTGGAATCGTATCAGCACAGTGAGTTCCTGTGTAACTGCGAAAACAAGAGCAATCAGAGACTTCAGACACTCGTCCTCATGTTTTTGTCAAATCGTAAAATTTTATTTCATATAATTTTCAAATTCATTCGGATTTTCTCAATCCCACTATCGACTTACTTTATCCAGATCACGGCCAAATTCTGGAAATCATCTAGATTGAAAGTGCTTACTTAACAACAAGAGGGCCAAAGGCCTGTATCGCTCACCTGGAATTATTGGCCACTTACACAACAGCAAAAAAACCGAGAGGACTACAGGAAAAATTTACCAATCAAATTTCTGTGAAGGCTTAGCCAAGTTTTATTACATAATAATGGTTAATAACTAAGTCTTTTTATGATTTTCTCAGAAATTTGCAGAAAATACAAGATGTCCGCCAAAGACACTAAATTTTGATTGATTGATGACGAGCAAACTTTTTTGAGATGTCAACCTTCAATGGAAAAATTTTAATGGCGTTTTGGCCCTAATCATATCTGCCAAATTTCAGCCTGATCCATTCAGCGGAAAAGAAGTTGTTTTCGTGAAAGCTAGGCCATCCAATATGGCCACCAAACCAGTTGGCAAATCAAGTTCCCTCGAACAAACTTGGTTCAGCTCTTGCCCTAGATCATATTTTATGAGGTTTGCATCAATCCCCCTAGCGGCTTCGGAGATTTTTAAAGAAGTTTCTAAAACTCGGCCAAAATCTAAGATGGCAACTGGCCAAATTGGCCAATCATCTTCCTTTGAACAAATTTGTATCCCTATACCATAAGGATGCTTCCTGTCAAATATACTTGAAATCGGCCCAGCGCCTCTCGAATGTTTCGAAAATGGAAAATTTGAAATCAGAATACCTAAAAACCTCTACAAAACCAATTTTGGCTTCAAAACCCATCAAATAAAAATATCCGACATTGCTGCTAAACACACTACAATTTGAACTTCATGGCCACCATTTTTGTGTACTTATCAACTTCCCGTGAACAAACTTTAATGGCCCTTAGTCCCTAATCATATCTCCCAATTTTCGGCCTGATCCGTTCAGTATTTCTAGAGAAGTAATTTTCGTGAAAACTAGGTCATCCAAGATGGCCGCCAAACTATTTGGCCAATCAAGTTCCCTTGAGCAAACTTGATTCAGCTTTTGCCCTAGATCATATTTCATAAGCATTGAATAGATTCCCCAAGCGGCAATATTTTTAAAGATATTTTTTTAAATCGGCCAAAATCCAAGACGCCCACCAGCCAAATTGGCCAATCGGCTTCGTTTGAACAAAATTGAATCTCCATGCCCTAAGGATTGTTCCTGCAAAATATAATTGAAATCGGCCCAGTAGTTTGCGAGAAGACATTTAAACTGTCCATTGCTTTAAGTATCCATGGTAGATTTTGGCGGGAAAATGATCCATGATGGCTGCCAAACCGTTCATCCGACAGTTCTGCAAATGGCAAATTTGAGATCAGAATAAAAAAAAACATATATAGAACCAATTTCATCCCCAAAATCAATCAAATAAAAAAATCCAATATGGCCGCCAAACACGCTACATTTTGATTGGCCCATGGCGGCCATGTTTTTTTTACAGAACAACTTCCATTGAACAAATTTTAAAGGCCCTTAGTCCCTAATCATATCTCTCATATTTCAGCCTGATCCCTTGAACAGCAGTTCTGGAGAAGTCGTTTTGATTGGCCCATGGCGGCCATGTTTTTTTTACAGAACAACTTCCATTGAACAAATTTTAAAGGCCCTTAGTCCCTAATCATATCTCTCATATTTCAGCCTGATCCCTTGAACAGCAGTTCTGGAGAAGTCGTTTTTGCGAAAACTGGGTCATCCAAGGTGGCCGCCGAACCATATGGTTAATCAAGTTCTCTTGAACAAACTTGGCTTGCCTCTTGCCCTAGATGATGTTTCATGAGTTTTAAATCAATTCCCCAAGCAGTTTCGGAGAAGATATTTAAAGACATTTTAAAAAAAGCTGCCAAAATCCAAGATGGCCACCGGCCAAATTGGCTGATCATCTCCATTTGAACAAACTCAGATTTCTATGCCCTAAGGATGCTTCCTGCCAAATATAATTGAAATCGGCCCAGTGGTTCTTGAGAAGTCATTTAAAGAAAAAGTTGATGGACAGACAGATGGATGGATGATGGTCACCACAGCATAAGCTCACTTGGCCATTCTGGCCAGGTGAGCTAATAATGACAGAAACAGTAAAAAATTTCTGCATTATTTAATAAATATTCCTTCAATTCATCGCTGACCATGATTTTAGGACATTTCAGAATAACTGTCAAAACTCCACCAGGACATAAAACTACTTTAAATCAAAAGTCAAATCATTAAAGAAAGTTCTCATCTATTCTTAAAAGATACATATCTTTATTGTGTATGCATTTGTTAGCTAACAAAAAAGAAAGCCTGCTGATGATTCTGAGAAAAATTTGATGACGCTGTTGCTGCATGAGTAAGAAATGACTGTGAATAAAGTTGCTCGAAATATCTTCAGAAGGTCTTGCAACATTGACTGCCCTGCTGATTATTTTGAGAACAATTTGATTTAAAGTTGGTTTATCAATGATTTTCAGGCAAATTGTTATCAGAACTTTGCCTAGTGCCAATGGTATTATCAGCTGATTATTTTGACAATAATTTGATGGAAAGCTGTTGCTGCTATAGGCAGCAACAGCATTTAGTAAACTTGTTATAGATATATTTGTTTTTATTTGCACAATAGGAAACATAGAACTAGTATTGTACTACGCTATGCTTACTATGTGCTCACCTTGAATGCCAGCAAAAGAATGACTAGCATTAGAATTAAGAGAATGGTTTTATACGAACAACTGCCCACCAGCGTAGACAATAGAGTCTGAAATAATGGCACCCACAAATATCTATCTAAAATGGCAACTACAGTCCAAGTGGGTTAAGGTGTCCGTAAAGTAACAAATAGCTAGGATATATATCTTTTATGAATAGATGAGAAATTTTAAGGCCGTTTACAGATAATTGATAAATTATTTCTTAAAGGGATCTAAAATAAAATAGCTAGTAAAACGTGGATAGCCACAGTCACTAGTGATTGCTACCTGATGCTGTTCTCGGGTGACTGTGGCTATCCACATTTTACTAGCTTAAATCAAACACAGCCACTATACGGTTGGTGCCAATACAGAGAAAACCTCCTCCTGGAGGGGATGCTCCACAGATATCATTTCGCTCTGAAACATTTCTAATCTGTGAAATTAATTCTCTTTCCAAAGCAGCATACCGTACCACAGAAATAGCCCCATATTTCTGAAGTAGTAAACTAATATTACACGCCTAAGAAAGTGAATGGGTTACTGTTTGTAACATTCCCAATATATGGAGAATGTAGACAGGCTCAGCAATGTCATGCAATGACAATCAAGGGGATGTCATTTCCCATCAATTCACCCATGAGGACAACACAGACCACCGTTCACAATGGAAAGACAACTTCCAAACAGGAAGACATGTTCACCCATTTTGCCAAGCAGTTCTTTCACATATTATGGGAAAGACTAAACCTTCTCGCTTTGGAGGAAGGAATCCTGGACTAAACCATTGGATCATCTCAACACAAACAAACATCTCAGGTTTACAGGGTCACCCGATCCCATAATCAACAATAAAATCTATCTGTCTGTGTCATCGAAAATGTTACATTATGCATTATACAGGTCTTAAGGGGAGGCCTCGATATTTCCCTCTACCCACGTTTTAATTGCTAAAATAAAATAGCAATGTATCTGTAAATTTGATGATGTGAATAATTTCATAAAAAAACTTCTCCCTAGATCTTTCATTTATGCAGGCAAAATAATATCAGAAGTTGAGTCTCTGTGAAACAGAACTGTACTTTCAGATGAATATTGTACTGTTTATCAGAACTGTACTTTCAGATGAATATTGTACTGTTTATCAGAACTGTTCTCTCAGATGAATATTGTACTGTTTATCAGAGCTGTAAATTCAGATGAATATTGTACTGTTTATCAGAACTGTACTTTCAGATGAATATTGTACTGTTTATCAGAGCTATACTTTCAGATGAATATTGTACTGTTTATCAGAACTGTACTTTCAGATGAATATTGTACTGTTTATCAGAACCGTACTTTCAGATGAATATTGTACTGTTTATCAGAACTGTATTTTCAGATGAATATTGTACTGTTTATCAGAACCGTATTTTCAGATGAATATTGTACTGTTTATCAGAACCGTACTTTCAGATGAATATTGTACTGTTTATCAGAACTATTTTCAGATGAATATTGTACTGTTTATCAGAACCGTATTTTCAGATGAATATTGTACTGTTTATCAGAACTGTACTTTCAGATTAATATTGTACTGTTTATCAGAACTGTACTTTCAGATGAATATTGTACTGTTTATCAGAACTGTACTTTCAGATGAATATTGTACTGTTTATCAGAACTGTATTTTCAGATGAATATTGTACTGTTTATCAGAACTGTATTTTCAGATGAATATTGTACTGTTTATCAGAACTGTACTTTCAGATGAATATTGTACTGTTTATCAGAACTGTACTTTCAGATGAATATTGTACTGTTTATCAGAACTGTATTTTCAGATGAATATTGTACTGTTTATCAGAACTGTATTTTCAGATGAATATTGTACTGTTTATCAGAACTGTACTTTCAGATGAATATTGTACTGTTTATCAGAACTGTATTTTCAGATGAATATTGTAGTTTATCAGAACTGTACTTTCAGATGAATATTGTACTGTTTATCAGAATTGTACTTTCAGATGAATATTGTACTGTTTATCAGAATTGTATTTTCAGATGAATATTGTACTGTTTATCAGAACTGTATTTTCAGATGAATATTGTACTGTTTATCAGAACTGTATTTTCAGATGAATATTGTACTGTTTATCAGAACCGTACTTTCAGATGAATATTGTACTGTTTATCAGAATTGTACTTTCAGATGAATATTGTACTGTTTATCAGAATTGTATTTTCAGATGAATATTGTACTGTTTATCAGAACTGTATTTTCAGATGAATATTGTACTGTTTATCAGAACTGTATTTTCAGATGAATATTGTACTGTTTATCAGAACTGTATTTTCAGATGAATATTGTACTGTTTATCACAACTGTATTTTCAGATGAATATTGTACTGTTTATCAGAATTGTATTTTCAGATGAATATTGTACTGTTTATCAGAACTGTATTTTCAGATGAATATTGTACTGTTTATCAGAACTGTATTTTCAGATGAATATTGTACTGTTTATCAGAACTGTACTTTCAGATGAATATTGTACTGTTTATCAGAACTGTACTTTCAGACGAATATTGTACTGTTTATCAGAACTGTATTTTCAGACGAATATTGTACTGTTTATCAGAACTGTACTTTCAGATGAATATTGTACTGTTTATCAGAACTGTACTTTCAGATGAATATTGTACTGTTTATCAGAACTGTACTTTCAGATGAATATTGTACTGTTTATCAGAACTGTACTTTCAGACGAATATTGTACTGTTTATCAGAACTGTATTTTCAGACGAATATTGTACTGTTTATCAGAACTGTACTTTCAGATGAATATTGTACTGTTTATCAGAACTGTACTTTCAGATGAATATTGTACTGTTTATCAGAACTGTACTTTCAGATGAATATTGTACTGTTTATCAGAACTGTATTTTCAGATGAATATTGTACTGTTTATCAGAACTGTATTTTCAGATGAATATTGTACTGTTTATCAGAACTGTACTTTCAGATGAATATTGTACTGTTTATCAGAACTGTACTTTCAGATGAATATTGTACTGTTTATCAGAACTGTATTTTCAGATGAATATTGTACTGTTTATCAGAACTGTATTTTCAGATGAATATTGTACTGTTTATCAGAACTGTATTTTCAGATGAATATTGTACTGTTTATCAGAACTGTACTTTCAGATGAATATTGTACTGTTTATCAGAACTGTACTTTCAGATGAATATTGTACTGTTTATCAGAACTGTACTTTCAGATGAATATTGCACTGTTTATCAGAACTGTATTTTCAGATGAATATTGTACTGTTTATCAGAACTGTACTTTCAGATGAATATTGTACTGTTTATCAGAACTGTATTTTCAGATGAATATTGTACTGTTTATCAGAACTGTATTTTCAGATGAATATTGTACTGTTTATCAGAATTGTATTTTCAGATGAATATTGTACTGTTTATCAGAACTGTATTTTCAGATGAATATTGTACTGTTTATCAGAACTGTACTTTCAGATGAATATTGTACTGTTTATCAGAACTGTATTTTCAGATGAATATTGTACTGTTTATCAGAATTGTATTTTCAGATGAATATTGTACTGTTTATCAGAACTGTATTTTCAGATGAATATTGTACTGTTTATCAGAACTGTATTTTCAGATGAATATTGTACTGTTTATCACAACTGTATTTTCAGATGAATATTGTACTGTTTATCAGAATTGTATTTTCAGATGAATATTGTACTGTTTATCAGAACTGTATTTTCAGATGAATATTGTACTGTTTATCAGAACTGTATTTTCCGATGAATATTGTACTGTTTATCAGAACTGTACTTTCAGATGAATATTGTACTGTTTATCAGAACTGTACTTTCAGATGAATATTGTACTGTTTATCAGAACTGTACTTTCAGACGAATATTGTACTGTTTATCAGAACTGTATTTTCAGATGAATATTGTACTGTTTATCAGAACTGTACTTTCAGATGAATATTGTACTGTTTATCAGAACTGTACTTTCAGATGAATATTGTACTGTTTATCAGAACTGTATTTTCTGATGAATATTGTACTGTTTATCAGAACTGTATTTTCAGATGAATATTGTACTGTTTATCAGAACTGTACTTTCAGATGAATATTGTACTGTTTATCTACCTTTATGTCTTTAACACTCAAACCATCCAAAAACGCCTTCAGCAGTGGTCTTGGGAAATGTCCATTTGCAGACCAAGAGCAGACTATTTTTGAAAATTTATTGCTGGAATGACTGGCTTGTTTAGTGAGCCAGCCAGTGGTCAAATCTAATGAATAGCCTTCTCTTGGTTGGCAAATGGACATTCAACAAGAACAATGTGGCAGCCATGTTTGGCGGCCTTGACCAGTAAAGGGTTAAAATAACACATTAACACTCAAGCCGGCAGAAAGGCCTTCTGGTGTCATCTTGAGGAATGTCCATTTGCCGACCAAGAGATGGCTATTTAAAATAATTTACAACTGGGTTCACTGGTTCGATAACCAAGCCAGTAAATTCAGTGATCAATTGAAAAAAATAATATTATTGTCTGCAAATTGACATTTACTATCAGAAACTTTAAATTTAACAAATTTGAGGATTATAGGGTTAAAGATCCCGGTAATAGAACATTAATTCCAGCTATCACATCAGACATACGGAGACAGATGGACAGGCACACGCACGCACATACGCATGCACGAAGACATGCACTCACTCACTCACTAACTCACTCACTCACCCACACCCACACACACACACACACACACTGATTATAATAATCTCATAGAACTTTCAGACTGAGACTAATTTAACCCTTTAACTTTCAGATTTGTTTTTTAAAAAATGCCAATCTACTGTTAGGAAAATGTCCATTTACAAACCAAGAGAAGACTATTTTTGAAATTCTACCACTGGAATGACTGGCTCGGTTATCGAGTCAGTCATTCCATTGGTAAATTTTCAAAAATAGTCTTCTCTTGGTCTCCAAATGAATATTTCTCAAGACCACAGCAGGAGCCGATTTTGGCTGACAATGAGGGTCAAAGGGTTAATCATCATTCATCTATATACTTATCCAAACATCCCTCTACCTTGATACGCTAATGAAGTATATCTATACAATTGCTTACCCGGCATTACAATGACAAATAAAACCACCTTGCTCACCCAGATCTTCACAAACCCCTGCATGTTGGCATGGAGATGACAGACAGTCCACCCGAGAGCTCAGCACACCTTGTACACCTGATTAACAAATACAAACAGTGAAAAGAAGTTTAAGAGATCCTCACACTTTCAAATAGATTGGATGGTTGAGGGTGTGCCATCACAAATCCACACATACACCACCACTTTGACCATTCCTCCACACCATGGGGACGGAGATAAATTTATATGTCATCTCGCACTCCACAATCATAATCATAAACCACATACCTAATTCGTTTGAATTCCCTCTACCAGTTTCGGGGAAGTTGCATTATAACCAATTTCGACACATTCACTGCTTTGACGTTTTGACCCTTCACGTGGCCTCCTGGGGTGGAGCCAAATGTAAATGTCCTCTTACACTCAACAATCATATAGGTAATCCACATACCAAATTTAGATGAATTCCATCTAATGGTTTTGGAGGAGTTGCGTTGCAATCAATTTCTGCACATTCACCGCATGGAGCTTTTGGCCAATCCCCACCTGACCTCCCTGGGGACAGAGCCAAATGTAAATTTACTCTTGCAGTCAAGAATCCTGTGGGCAACTCGCATACCATATTAATTCCTTCCAATGGATTAATTACAATCAATTTTAGCACAGATGGACAGACAGGCAGGATGGTATAATCAATATTGTTTTTCGAAAAGTCAATATCTAAGACCTAAGAATGCTCCATGGCAAATTTGTTTGAAATCTGCCGAGTGGATCTTGAGAAGTCGCTTAAGAGAAAAAGTTGATGAACCAACAAATGACAGACAGTCAACTCACTTGACGTTTCAAGCCAGGTACGCTAATAAAGTAGTGCCACAATCCAGTGTTTTATGTAAGATACAAATATCAGATTTTTAGGGAGTTGGCTAATAAGAACTTTAGGCTGGCATTTATATTCAAACTTTTGACCCGTTAACTGCCTCACGGCTGCAAGCCAACAGATAATTATTTCAATGAGCAAAAACTCTTGACTTGCTTAATATTTTGAAAACAATTTGACTGAAAGTTGTTGGTGGCTTAGCCACCAACAACTTTCAGTCAAATTGTTTTCAAAATATTTACCCAGTCCAGAGGTATAACCCCTGGAAAATGCCATCAGTAAAAACCCAGCATTGAGACTGTTAAAGGTCACAACTTTGAGAAATACATGTTTTTTTCTTAGTGAATGTCCATTTTCAGGTCAACAAGAAAGATTTTAAAATGCTTCCTTATTGCACTAGTCATTAAAGTTGTAAATTTTCGAACATAGTTTTTCTTGACCAGCAAATGGACATTTCTCAAGAGGATGCCAGAGACCAATTTTGGCTGCCTTGACCATTAAAGAGTTAATAGTCAAACCAGCCAGAAATGATTGCTGTGTTACAGTGAAATAAATGTCCATATTCAAGCCAGTCATTCCAGTGGTGAATTTTCAAGAATAGTCTTCTCTTGGCATACATATGGAAATTTTCTAGCCAACAATACCGGTGTAAGCTGTTGAATTAATTGACTAATTTACCTGACTGTTTTAACTACTTGAGAGATTTAAGTAAAATTAGTTTAGAAATATTTAACAGATATATTTAAAGATGCATATTCACAATAAAATACTTGAAAGTAAAATTGTTGAAATTATATACTTTTGGAGGCTTAAACTTTGTACCTCAATGTAATGAAAAGAATAAAATCTTAACATATATGATGATTTCATTCCATATAAATAAATTCCGTAGGTTTAGCTACGAATTTGAATTATAGGGACTTGTGCCTCTAATTCAATTTGACAACTTAAAAAATTATATTAATTGATACATTTGTACGTAATGTAATCATCATATGCTAAGATTTATTTCGTTTCATTACATCTAGGCACACAATTTAAAGCCTCTAAGAGTATATAATTTTAACAAGTTTATTTTGAACCATTTTGCAGTGAATATGTACCTTTAATTCAGAATAACACGAAAATATTTGTAATTTTTGTACAATAGAGTTAAAAGGGTTAAGCAGAGGCTTGAATAAGGTCAAATATAAAAATGCCGCAATAAAGTTTAAATGAAAATAACAACATATTGAATATTAATCTTTAAATAGTCAAGTTGGCCAAAAATAGCTTCTGCAATGGTCTCGAGAAACGTCCATCCCTTGCTGGTCAAGAGAAAATAATTTGTTTAATTTACCACTATCCAGAGTGACTGCCTCGAAAACTGAGCCAGTCTTTTCTGTGGTAAATTTTCAAACATTGTCTTCTTGGCTTGCAAATGGACACTCACAATAGCAAAAAATACATTTTTCTTGACCAATCTTGACTATCAAGAAATTAACGCATACAGAAAATTTAATTAAAAGAATTTAATTAGAAAAACACAAATACGATTCCAAGCAACATAATTATAAGAATAACAAGTTTGAATAAAGCGCAGAAATAAACTTCAACAGCATTACCTGATAAGATACCAGTGAATATGGTGATCATATAGCCAATTCTGCTTAATCTCTGAACTTTGAACAGCATTGTGACACTGAAAACTTATCATGTCATATCATCATTATGCGCTATATATATAACCGAGGACTCACATTTCAATGTGAATTCTAGGGCCTACTGTGGATCCATCTTAGGAAATAAAGATGGAGTGAACCCTGAGTTTATACCATGATGTAATTGAAAAGAAGTTATGGCACATTATTAGGTCATATCTATCAGAGATCATGATGAATATAATGGTCAACCCGGCCAAAACGAGCCTCTGTAGTCATCTTCAGGAATGTCCCTTTGCAGACCAAGAGAAGACTGTTTTTGGAAATTTACTATTGAAATGACTGGCTCAATAACCGAGTCAGTCATTCCAGTGTTAACCATTTACTTGTCAAATTTGGTCAAGAAAATAAAACTATTTACTTACTGAAGGTTATCGAGCCAGACATTCCCGTGGTAAATTTTCAAAAATAGTCTTCTCTTGGACTGCATTCATCAGGACCACTACAGAGGCCAGTTTTGGCCAGTTTGACAACTAAAGGGGTAAATTCTGAAAACCATCTTTTCGTGCAAATAGATGTTCATTCGTGTTGACGTTCTTGGCCAAGCTTGACCATTAATTGTCTGGCTGCTGAATTTCTGCACACTACACCTTCCATGCGGTTTAACTCTGGATATGCTGAATATTTTGAAAACAATTTGACTGAAAGTTGGTGGTGGCTAAGCCACCAACAACTTTCAGTCAAATTGCTTTCAAAATATTCAGCAAATTCACATTTATTGCCCATTAAGATTATTGTCAGGTGGCTTAGAGCAGTCACACAGTTAAAGGATTAACCTTTTAAGTATAATGGTCAAATTTGGTCCAAAGAATTTTAATATTTTCTTATTGAATGTCCATTTACAGGCCAAGAGAATACAATTTTTGAAAATGTATCACTGGAATGACTGGCTCGGTTATCGAGCCAGTCATTCCAGTGGTAAATTTTCAAAAATTGTATTCTCTTGGCCTGTAAATCGACATTCCACACGATCATAGCAGAGGTCGGTTTTGGCCGGTATGACCAGTAAAGGGCTGAAGCAGAAGAACAATACACGCGTCCAATCTGTCAATCAAATATAGATTTCCTTAGTCACCTGCTGACCTCACAAACATATATTGCGATGTTGGAGTAAATCAACGAAGCAGGACATGTAGAATGATGACAATTACTCGCTTGAAAAACATTTCAGAATAGAAGAAAATAGCATCACATTTGAGAAATAAATCTCAGCAAAAACTTTAATATTTCAGATGAAGAATGCAGGTTTTATTATGGACAGATTTTTAAGGTAAAGAACACCAATACTTTAAAGAATTTAATTCATGTGTTTGTTTTCTCCGGAAGAGAAAGAAATTAACATTTTACTCTATTCTTAAACTGACGAATGCCAGACATTGTTCAGATTTTGTTGTCAAGCTATCTACATAATCACAGATGTAATGAAAATAAACCACCATATTCATTACACCAATGAATAAATTAGGAAAGCATTTCACCAAAAGCTGAAAATATAAGTAATACTATTTTTCATCAGGACATTGTTTCATATTCTTTCTAAGCATGAATAGGTTTATATATGTAACCGAGAATTACATCCGCAACAGTAGCTGCTTACAGATCTACACATTGTAAACAATTCAATGTATCGGGACTATCTAAGATCAATGTTTCTAATTAAGAAGGAGGATCAATAGCCTACAAACCCGCTTCATTACAAGTTCTCAGAAACATGATTTGAAAGCGGATAACTAGAAACCATGCTAATTATTTTGAAAACAATTTGATTGAAAATTGTTGCAGTAAATGGCAGCAAAGACTCATTCAAATAGTTTTCAAAATAATCAGAACGTTTTTAACTATTGTATGTTTCTAGCTAATATAATCTAGAATGAATTGTGCTGATGATTATCAATGAAGATGATAAGCTACTATGCACAGATTGCGTAAATAGTGCAGTTCTAAAAGTCTGGGAAGAAATGGTATGGTTCTATCAGGAAATAGACCATTCCAGTTTTAGCTATGGCTCACCCATCTCTAGCTAAGCTCTACCCACACCTCGCTGGTGTTGGGATCGGTCCATTCCTGAACTCCTTGACTATCAATTTCCAGAAAACTATACAGGTAAGCTGTTAAATATTTTGAAACTAATTTGACTGGGTGCTGTTGCTGCCTATGGCAGCAACAGTACCCAGTGAAATTCATTTCAAAATATTCAACAGAATGTTTATTAAATGGTAAAGACATACAATTCATACAATGTGTCAGACTATTAGGCATTTAAGACAGACTCAATTATAATCAAGTACTGTATATTCATGCAATAATTAATTATGACATCCTCCTATACATCACTTAGTTAATTATGACGTCAGACGATGGATGGATAAACTGGAAAGAGCCATTATATTAGCCAACTTCACGTTATATCTCATAAAAAATCTGCACAAATAATAACTCTAAACTCTAACTATTCTCAAATTATTCAGCCAATTTTAAACCGTTTCATTTATAGCTCTATTTGTAGCTGCCTAAATCATAGAAATTGTTAAAAACTCAAGGCAGTAAAAGATATTTCAAAACATGTTTTGTTTCAATATATAAAATAACCTGTAAAACAACTACATTCTTTCAGAACAGATCATAATTTTAAATATATATTTTCAAAATCAGAATTCTATGCAATATACGGTATGTTGACAGAACACTAAGTATATGCACACACACACACACACTGCACAGTTCCGTGATCTGTCAATTTTAAATACACACAATATCAAATATTGTGAATAGAACTATCCCATAATACTTTACAAAAGCAAGATATACCAAATAGGAACAAATGTCACTACGAGGCATGGACACGTGCATGAGCACACACCCACACACGCATGTGCGCATGCACATCATTATGTAATCAGGTTCAATGGACACTTCCGTTTCAGTGTTTATTAACATTATTAAACATAAATGTTATCTTTTCCTATCCACCGTTACAAATGAAAACACAGGTGTTGTGATATTTAACTGTTCAAAAAATGTCTTTTATCAATTTATACTACTAGGCTATAAACTAATAGTCACACAAGCATATTATACATCTGAGTAATTTTAAAATAAAAAAATTAAAAACTTGGGGGCCAGAACCAAATGTAAATGTCGTCCTGCACTAACGGTTTTGGAGGTGTTGCATTACAACCAAATTCTTGACTCTTTGACCCGAACCGAACCCCCCGTGGGCATGGCCAAATGTAAATGTCCTCCTGCACTCCCCAATCATATGGGTAATTCGCATAGCAAATTTCTTTGACTTCCACATAACAGTTTGGGATGAGACAGTGTGATAGACTGACTGTCTTTCGGATATTTGAACTTTTCACCTGCCTCTGAACCCCCATTCGGGCAGAGCCAAATGTAAATGGTGTCACTCAATCTGAAATTATATGGATAACCCATTGAACCAAATTTGGTTAATTCCACACGAAGGTTTGGGAGAAGATAGCGTGACGGACAATTCTTTGGTTATTTGACTTTTTAACCCTGACCTCGGAATCCCAGGGGGCGGAGCCAAAGCTAAATATTGTCCGGCAAAGCGCAATCATATGGGCAAACCACATACCAAAATTGTTTGAAACCATTGTTTTGGGACAAGATAATGTGACAGACAGACAATAAAAATTATCATACAAGTGTTCCTAGTAATGATATGGACATGACATAGAAATATGTACTTAAAATGGATTTTGTCACACTAATGACAGAAGTTTCAGCAATTACAGATATGTAAAAAGGTTTTACATGACCTATTTATTTCACACATGCAAGGTTTCTCATAAGGGTCCTTTTGAGGGTATAGAACCTCAAAATGTAACTTGGGACCCCCAAAACTTGTGGCAGTGGGTCCCATGGGACCCCCGAAAATCTTGTATGATTGTTAAATGTGAATTAGTTTCACAGGTTTTTGGACAAACATACCCACACAATCTATCATTGGAGCCCCATAATTGCCCCATGGTACTCTCTAATTTTAGCATGGATGAGAAAAACTGCAGGAGAATTATGGTAAATATCAGTTTGGAACCATTAGACTTCAGGTTGGGACCCCTCGATTTCTAGGTGTGGGGTCCATGGGACCTCCAAATTTGTATGCCATGAGAAACACTGTACACATGCAATGAAACTAGAGCAGGCTAGAAATTGCCACCCATCTCTTATCTAGAGATTTGAAATTTGAAAAAAAGCTTCTGCTATGGTCTTGGGAAATGGCAATTTGCAGACCAAGGTGGGTATTTTTTACAATTGACCACTGGGATGACTCAGTGGCTCGCTAACCGAGCCAGTCACTTCAGTGGTAAATTAAAATAAATACTCTTCTTTTGGTCTGCAAATGAACATTTTCTATGAGAAAATTTAAATTTTCTTGAACAGTTTTAAGTGTTAAAGTACTAAGCCCAGCAATCCTTGGTATGGCAAATAAACTATGACCATTTAATGGTAAAGAGCAGTCAAGAAAATCACAGGTCTTACTTAGTCAATGTCCATTTCCGGGTCTAGAGAAGACTTTTTGGAAATTTACCACTGGGATGACTGGCTCAATTATTCAAATGGTAAATTTTCAAAAATTAGAGGAAGAGAAAAATCCTTGGTTCATTAATGTGCAGCCCCCCCGGGCATCTCTGCGCATTGCATCACATGAAACATTGCCTTCCTGTCCTTCTGTAAAACTGTGGATTCATGGACTCCCTATAGCAGAGCTGCCAACCCCCAGTTCAAGCAATCAGTAGTTTCAGGTGAAAACCCATGATTTTCAGTAGTTTCACACACTCTTTCAGTAGTGGATTTTCAGTAATTTGAGGAACCTTTTAGTAGTTCAGTAGTGATTGAAAAAGCAGCAAAACATGATTTTAACCCTTTCGTGACGAACCCGGCTAAAACCGGCCTCTGTAGTGTGTTTGCGTAATGTCCATTTGCAGGCCAAGAGAAGACTATTTTTGAAATTTTACCACTGAAATGACTGGCTCGGCAACCGAGCCAGTCATTACAGTGGTAAATTTTCAAAAATAGTCTTCTCTTGTCCTGCAAATGTACATTCAATAAGTAAATGTTTTAATTTTTCGAAGAAATTTAGTCATTAAAGAATTAAACAAGGCGAGAGAGGAATATCTATGGAATTTTACCACTGGAATGATTGACTGTTATCGAGCCAGTCATTCCGGCGGTAAAATGTAAATATAGTCATCTAGTATTGTGCGAGTTAATTTACCATTACATTTTTAGACTGAATTTTTTTATTTTTTTTGCAATGTGCATATGTACATGTACATGTATGTATCACCTTTTTCTGGTCATCTTTCTGTATATTCTCGTGCATACACATGTCTTTTGAACTTTTTTTATTGGCATTGCAGCATTATCAGGTTGCACTGAGCGCTTCCACGAAGTTTGGTGATTATTTTCCATATTTAGACACCAAAATCGGAAAACAAAGACTGAAATCCACTGTGCACAAACTCTCATACCGCGATCATGGAAATATATATTCCCAGGAAATTCATGTCACAATATTTCGGTAAAGACTTATTATATTAAAATATAAAAAGATTATTTTGATTTTCTCACGCTTTGAACGGATGATTTCCGATTTACATCGGTATATTTATATATAGTTGAATTGCATATCTGTAGCCATCATAAACAAACAAACTTCCGGGATTCTTGCATAGTGCTAACTTTTGCATTCTTTTAATCCAACGATGTAATAAGGCGAAAAATGCTGATTAACGAGATTAGAGAATCTTGGCAGGCTGTTTCATAGATATAGAATAGCCGTAGAGCGTGTATGCTAATTCTATTACGTAGTTGTGATTAATATAGCCAATACGTAGTGCCAGATTAATATACCCAATACCATTTCATTTCTCATAAAAATATATAAATTTGCCTCTATTCAAATGCTCTTCCAATTATCAAAAGAGAATTGAGTTTCGTTTTGGAGGCTACATGTATATAATATGCTGAAATAAAGGTATGAGCATAAGCACTCTACTGCCATTTTAACTCTATGGGCTGTTCTCAAATGTCGGCTAGATTGAGCAATTAAAACATCTTGACATAATGGAAGCTGACGTGTTTTGATAAGCAGTCGCCGTTTTTATAGCCTCACAAACAGAAATTCATAATTTTACCACCTTGTCCGTATTACTGTAATTGCAAAATTTTTTATTTCCGTATTTTCACTCGCAACCCGTACATGCGTAGTTTGGATGCTATTTCCGTACAAACTACGGACAATCCGTAGGGGTTGGCAGGTCTGCTATAGGGTCATTCCATGCCAAATCACCCAGAGGCCCCCGGATGACCACCTCCGATTTCCACGAAATTTCACATAAATGTTCATTTATGAAAATAATTGTGGCATGCAAAGTTTTACTGCCAAATTCCAATTAGATATAATTAATTAAAATTTTGGCACTCGCGAATCCTGCACGTTGTGACGGAGTATTTTAAAATGCTAATAACTTTCTTAATTTTGAAGACATTGACCTGTAAATTGCTATACTACACAATTACTACATGGGGAGTCAGAATAGCAGGTCAATTTTAAGGTATTTCTTATATTTACTGTAGTATTGGTGTCTAAATATGGGTGTTTATGCAATTCCGAATGTATTTTAGCAGATTTTCTCATAGGATTGCTAGCTAGTCATTCATCATACAGACTTCATTTGATGTTACCTGGATTATATACCCATAGGTACTTCTTCAAGAAAAACCCCATCTAAATTAACTCAAATATTAATGTGTAGCTATGGGTCAAACATGTGACGAAAATGGAAAATGTGGAATTTGGGCCCTCATACCAGGGGTGATTTGGCCAAGTGGGCAACTACCCAGCATTCTGAGCTTTTGATAAGATTAACATAGATATATTAGCTATACGTGTACCAAGTTCTGACTTTGTGTCTCAGCTCCTTCATATTGAAATAATTTCTAATTCTAGGTGCCCGTCATGGCATTTTCAGTAGTTTTCACTGACTTATGCGAGTACTGACTAGCAAATCCTAGATATTAGTTTTGGTTCTAAGGCAGTTAGATCAATATAGATCTATATTAAAACATGTAAAATGATATAACACCTAAATTTCAATTACTGTTAACACTCAGAAACTGTATGGGTTGCATTAACATTGATTTGATCCGATAGATAAATGGAATGACAGATGAACGGATAGCCATAATAATCACTATTAAATCAATCCCACCCTACATGTACAGACTCCAGCCTATTTCAGACTGATTGTATAATAGTTTCTTTGTCCAATCCACTAACAATGCACTAATTCTGTTTCTGAAATAAATTGGAGCTTTAAATAGTTTTGTTTATCTAATGAGTTCATGCATTCTTCACAAGCAGGGGTCAAACTGTTCACTCATCCACTCATTTAAATTAAGACCTCAAATTTCAAAAGATGAGATTCTACGGTGACGTCATCATGGATGCATGAGTTCAACATGACTGAACACATGGTTAGGAGGGAAAGGCAGCTAAAAAAAGACAAAGGTAGTGTGGCTAATCCTGAAAGGGCGTCCACTATCTTGTGATATAAGCGAAAGGATTGTATGTTTTTACCAGTCTGCTGCATATTCCCATATGTCCCCTGATAATAAAGAATATGTGACCATTAGAACAAATAATATTAAGCAATACAAGCAAAAACAGCTACTATTGGTGAATCTCAGAGCTTTATCTCGAATACACTATAAAATATCCATGTGATAAGGTTGTGAACATCATCAAAATATCAAACTTATAACCGCTGCCATTCCTGGAAATGATGTATATAAGGATACTTTAGGTAAATTAGTTTGTAGTACAGAAAACCTTAACTGTATGCTCCACCTTTGTGATACCGTACTTGTCCTGGAAAAACAGCAGTTCAGGAATATTTACCAGATTTATTCACATCGCATGATTTTGACTTTGATGATTCTATTGTATACAAGCACTGAATTTATGCAAACAAAACAACTCAGATTGTAGATCTAACAGATCAGTTCAAGAGTTCATACAGATAGCAAGCGGTGCATTTAATGAACTTCATCAACATCACTTCATAGCAAAAGCGCAGTCTAGCTATATTATGAAACTAAAGGAAGATCTTGCTCCCGACAGTGCTGTTATTTTGCTGGATTTTGCTGAAAACTACAGCTTTATCGCACAAGATGCTGTACAAGGTCATTATTGGGACAACTCTCAAGCTACCCTCCACCCATTTGTTGTATATTATAGATCTGAGGTAGAGTTAAAATGCTTAAATATCTGTATTATCTCAGACTGTCTGCTGCATGATTCTCTCACCGTACATTCATTTATTTCAACCATGTTATCATATTTTAAGACCATGCTACCATCCATTAAGAGAGTAATGTATTTCAGTGATGATGCTGCCAGTCCGTACAAAAACTTTAAAAACTTCACAAATCTGTGCCATTACAAAACAGACCACGGACTTGAAGCAGAATGGCATTTCTTCACCACGAGCCACGGCAAAAGCCCCTGTGATGGTATTGGGGGTACAGTGAAGCGACTAGTCTCACAGGCCAGCTTGCAGGCAAACATGAATGACCATATTCAGACTTTAACTCAGATGTTTGATTGGGCATTCAAACACATTACAGGAATCGTTTTCTTTTTAGTTTCTACGGTGGAAGCTGCACATAATGCAGCAAAATTTGATTTGACATCACGCTTTGAATCAGCAAAAACAGTTTCTGGCACACGTTCTCATCATTGCTTCATTCCAATGTTCGATGGCAAGTTGAAGATGAAAAGAATTTCAGCAGATTCAGGTTTTACTACGGTCACTCTGTGTGAAAACATGTTACTATCGGCTCCATCTACATCCTCCGAGTCCAAACAAAACATTCATGATTGATCAGTTACAGCCGGGGAAGTTTGTTGCATCAATTTATGACAAGGAATGGTATGTTGGGAACATAGTGGAACGTTCTGATGAACAAAGTGATGTACTGATTAACTTTATGAAACAGTCTCAGACAGGAATTCTTTCCTGGCCCCCGCCTTCACGGAGAGATCAACGTTGGGTACCGTTTCATGATATTATCTGCCTGATTGATGCTCTTGAATTGCAAGGACATGGTGCTCGATCTTATAAACTTTCTACACATGATGCGAATCAGATATTCCAGAAATTACCTGGATTTTTATAGAGCAGAGACATGTATTAGTACTGAAAATGCCCAGATGGGCACCTAGAATTAGAAATTATTTCAATATGAAGGAGCTGAGACACAAAGTCACAACTTGGTACACATATAGTTAATATATGTATGCTAATCTTATCCAAAGCGCAGAATACTGGGTAGTTGCCCACATGGCCAAATCACCCCTGGTATGAGGGCCCAAATTCCACATTTTTCATTTTCGTCACATGTTTGACCCATAGCTACACATTAATATTTGAATTAATTTAGATGGGTTTTTTCTTGAAGAAGTACCTATGGGTATATAATCCCAGTAACATCAAATGAAGTCTGTATGATGAATGACTAGCTAGTAATTCTATGACAAAATCTGCTAAAATACATTCGGAATTGCATAAACACCCATATTTAGATATCAATACTACAGTAAATATAAGAAATATCTTAAAATTGACTTGATATTCTGATTCCCCATGTAGTAATTGTGTAGTATAACAATTTACAGGTCAATCTCTTCAAAATTAAGAAAGTTATTAGCATTTTAAAATGCTCCGTCACAATGTACAGGATTCGTGAGTGCCAAAAAGTGCCACGCCCCCTTAATTTTAATTAATTATATCTTTTTAACTAATTGGAATTTGGCAGTAAAACTTTGTATGCCACAATCATTTCCATAAATGAACATTTGTGTGAAATTTCGTGGAAATCGGAGGTGGTCACCCGGGAAGATTTATGAATTTTGGGTGAGTTGGCATGGAATGACCCTATAGCCAATAAACTACATTTGTATGATGTGACCCGCGCATCGCTGATGCTGTACAACTGTAACAGCTGGAAAGCTCTGAAGGAAGTTCTAGATAAGCTGGATGCCTCTTACAGCAAACACCTTCATACTATAAACCCAAAATTGCTGGCCGGACATAATCTCCAATGATTGTATTTATTGTACTACTTTCAGGTAGAGATTTGTCACCAATCAGCGTGATTAATTCCAATTGGGTCCATGCTATGTAGCTGATGGATCCAGAATTTCTCGCGTTCCTTACGGATAGGAGTTGCTTCCGTGGAATCAGGATCGTGATGGAACACCTCAATGATTCTGTAGTTGACTGAAGTGCTGTTGTGGTTTGGGAGATTAAAGTGAATGGCTACTGGTGTGTCTTTTTTGTTCTTAATGTCCCTTAAATGTTCTTTAATACGTATTTGGAATTCTAGTTTAGTTTCACCAATGTATTGTTTAGAACATGTGTTACACGTGATTAAATATACAACATTTGTGGTGTTACAAAATGTTTTTGTTTTTGTATGATAGTTAAGCCCAGTGTGTGAGCATTTGAATGTGCATTTTTTGTCCATTTGTTGGCAGAATGCGCAGTTGTGTTTATTGCATGGAATGACCGGGTTGGTGATGTTTCTGCCTTGAATGCCAAAAGTTTTTGCATCCGTGAATTTGGCCGTTATTACCGTATTTTTGAAGGAAGGGTCCTGGAATGTTGCCCTGCATTTAGGGCTGCTCTGTAGTTGGTCCCAGTGGCATAGGATGACATTTTAGCTAGTTTGCTATGTGGGTGGAAATCCATGATACATGGGATGCGAGTTGAAATTTGTTTTTGTGTGTTGGGTGAGAGTAGATTTTCCTTGTTTTTTCAAGGGTTCCGTTGAGAAAGTTTTCCAGATCTTTTTCTGGGTACGCGTGTATGATATAATAGTGTATTACGCCATGCGCATGTTTGAGGAAGTCTTCATTTCTGCTACAAATTCTCTTGATTCTTAGCAATTGGCCCAAGGGGCTGGCCTTTTTGGTAGAATCTGGATGTGCTGAGGAGAAATGTAGGTAACCATGTGCGTCGGTAGGTTTAGTGTATAGGTCAAATCCCAAGTGTCTATTAGGTAATAGAAATACTTTGGTGTCTAAAAAGTTGATTGACACTTGTGAATTTTCGGCCGTAAATTTGATTGAATGATGTGAGTTGTTCATCATGTGGATGAACTGATTCAAAGATTCTAGGCCGGAGGTCCAAATCATGAAGATGTCATCATTATAGCGGAGGTAAAGGGCCGGTTTGGTTGGGCTTTTATTCAAGAGTTTTTCTTCAAGCATTGCCATAAAGATGATGGCATAGCTAGGAGTGACTTTTGTCCCCATAGCGGTACTGTAACAAAGTGCGTGCGTGTTTGCACACAGTGTTTCGCCAATGTCTGTAGGACTGGAATTGCTCCTCTGGAATGCAAGGTTTCTTCCTTGGATTCGTGTCCACAGACCGCATGTCAACAGAACTGCACAGCTCATCGTCTGCTATGCGGATTCTCTTGCGGCTCTGGATGTCGGAACCCACTTTGTCAATAACAGCATTATTCATCATGTCTACAATAGTTTCTGTAGATTCAATTGATATAGCAGAGGTCGTTGCAGTCTGTGTGTCCATCTTGAAAGTCTTTTGGATGAAATCACGCTTTTCTCAAGCAAAAACTTAGATATTTTTGTGAAAAGCTTGTAAGATGCTAGGTTTGTCCTGATGCTAACGGTTAGTGTCCGTTGAGTCTGGATGCCGATGCACTGTTTGCGCGCTCCTTTTATAGTAATCCTGTACCCGATTGTACCCGATCCTATGTGTATGTACCCGGATTTGGTAGATACATCCCATTGTTATAGTCGATTTTGTACCCGACTTTGTGTATTTGTACCCGAATTGGTAAAAATCTGTGTACTTTTTGTACCTGAGTTTTGGTGTACCCGATTGTTTGTTTAATATGTGTTGGTGTACCCGATTGTGCATGTACCCGATTGTACCCGGTTTGGGGATTATTATGTACCCGAATTGTATAGTTTTATACATTGGGTTTAAGGGATAGATCTCTAAATAAAAGGTTATAACAAGGCATTGGTCCATTTGTCAATGGGCCTTCCATATTTGATCCAGACTCATGGCGATTCGTACCCATGTTTGGGTTATACTCATCAGAGGAAATGTGTAGACACTTTGTCACAGTAGTTTTTACTGGGATCTGTATATTCGAAAATCATTGTATAGTAGCTAAGATGTTAAAGTTTTAACAATCTACATGTATAGCTTAGAAGGATGCGTGTGGTGTTGAGATGGCTGCGTGCCATTTTTCTTACCTTATAATTCATCTAAAATTTGTTGGAGGGCGATTGCCCCCAGCACGTTATGAACTAATGCTAAGATTCGGTTTAAACTTTTTGCTACTAATGTTATGAAATTAAGATCGTTAAGTATGTTGTAACGTTAGAGACGTCAGTGTGAAGTCGTGCAGGTGTGACATAATGTGATTACGTCATAAGCATCTCCAAGGGGGGAGCGTGGTGACAGGTAGCTAATTATTGTATTTATTGTACTACTTTCAGGAAGCGATTGTCACCAATCAGCGTGATAACATAATAATCCCCAAACTGGGTACAATCAGGTACACACACAATCGGGTACACCAACACATATTAAACAAACACTCAGGTACACCAAAACTTGGGTACAAAAAGTACACAGATTTTTACCAAATCGGGTACAAATACACATAAGTCGGGTAGAAAACCGACTATAACAATGGGATGTATCTACCAAATCTGGGTACATACACATAGGATCGGGTACAATCGGGTACAGGATTACTATAAAAGGAGCGCGCAAACAGTGCATCGGCATGCAGACTCAACGGACACTAACCATTAGCGTCAGGACAAACCTAGCATCTTACAAGCTTTTCACAAAAATATCTATAATCTCCAATGATGTCTGTTCATCTGGCTATCTCCTCTGAAATCATTTTATGGAATTCCATCAAATTTGTTATGCGAGTTATCCATATGAATGCAGATTGCCAGGCAATGTTTACATTAGGCTCCAGCCCATGGTGGGGGTGTGGCAGACTGGAGGTAGGGGTGGGGAAAGAAAGTCTAAGTTGGTGGAATTCAACCAAATTTGGTATGAGAGTTGCTACACATATGATTGTGAATTGTGAGACGACGTTTATATTAGGCTCTGCCCCCAGGATGGGGTGGGGGCAAGGTCAGACTGTCAAAGCTGGCAGAATTAAATCAAGTTTGGTATGAGTAGTATAGCCGGTAGTAGAAAAATACCACCTCCCTGATCACCTCCCTCAACTGGATTTCCATTTAGACAACTGGATTTCCATTTAGACAAATGGCCATGGCCAAGAATATAAAACTCTCGTGTGGACCCCAATGTCCGGGAGAACCACAAATACATACCCAGGCACTACACCCATCAGCCCGATCATCGTGGCAGACCCCAGGAGTCTTATTGCTAAGTTCCAGCAGGGGTGTTCATCAGTCTCGTTGAGGATATGATCATCATGGCAGACAGCCCTCCACAGGCAACCGTTCCGTGATCTGCGGCTCCCACCACCCTCTCAATTCCTGAGGCATAGGTTGTGGGGGCCACCACGGAACGGCTGCCAGGGAGGTAGGATCATCCCGACACTACTACTACCAGGGGCTGAACGCCCATTTAGAGACAAGCCTCCACAGTGATATACACCACTGATCACCATCAACCACAGGGCCGGCCTCTCTCTATTCTGTGTAGGCTCAGACAAACACGTAATCTCTGCCAGAGTCGCATCAGCATGATGGGACCACCCATAGGGGCTTCCATCTACCTTGACAACGCTCACCTGGGAGAAGGCTAAAGTGATTAGCATGTGAACCACGGCAGATTCTGGCATGTTCACATGTTACGCAGAGAATCTGGTGCTGAGCAGGGGTCTCCAGCAGACAACCATGGCCTACCCTCTCCACCCCATAGAAGTGGCAGACAGACTCGATCTCTTTACGTGGGTAAAAGCGGTCGTAAATGTTTCTCCGCAAGGGGTTGACCCAAGGATTGTACTGGGGGTCATCCCGGAAGTGGGCCCACTTGGCATCCAATATCATGGCAGTTTCAGCGCCCTGTGCCACTGCTGTAGACGCCAGCATGAGCAGTATGATGAGAATCATGGTTATATATGAAGAGTTAAACTGAACAAAGTGAACCCCTCCAGATATATCTGTGCCAGGTCGAGCCCTGTTCCATCCGGATCGATAGTGATCTTCATCCCCTCAGGGGCAGGGGCTAGCTGCTTCACTCTGCCGCCGGCTAAGAAACATAGCTCTAGGACTATATGAGTCATTTGCGGGCTAGTGAGTCCGACTCGCTGAAGCAGTTTAACAGCACCCTTGACTTTGGAGACATGTGACACACCATCTACCCGTAGGGTGCCCTCCTGGAGGTTAACCGCTTCTTCTGGTCCATTGAATGGATGACGCAGCAGGAGCTTTCCACCTGTAACCCCGATCTGGTGACCCACCCTCGTCAGGGAGACACCTTCACCTATGTAGGTGAGGAAGGATGATCCCTGACTGTAGAGCTTTCGAACTGTCCCATCCTTTTTCACAACAGGGGGCGTAACCTCTATGTCAATGACTGTGGGAGGCCTATATAGGGGCAACCATGTTTGCCAGTCACCCCCAGGTCCAGCACGGAACCACACTTCATTCTTCTCAAATATGAACTGCAGGTTTTTTTCCAGGGTCAATAGCAGGCCATCATGGGCCATCAGCGGGGATGACCAGATGAAAGCTGAGGTTGTTATTTAGGGTGTTGATGTCTGCCACCTCTGTATCCGAGAGCTCAATCAACGGCTCAAATTTTACTTCCTCTTCGGGAAATCGTACCGAAACACGATCTTGTGGCCATCTATGTTGCGACCCAGGCACTCCTTCGTCACATCCTTGAGGTCTGTGAGCAGCTCCACCCCATCACCACCAATGGGGTGGAGGGAGAATGCCTTTGAGCTTGCCTGTAGGGTGAATGACTTGCCATCGCTCTCTTCTACCTTGGCAGCATCAACTGCGTACATATCTGCCAGGTCAGCAAGACCAGTCAAGTGTGAAAATATGGGTTCCATAGCATGCTATAGAAGGGGTTTAAACAGGAGATATAACCATGCCCATTGTCCGACTGCTGCTCTCCGGTGGTGAGAACATAATCTCACACTCTCTAGAGGGGAGACGGGTGGTACAGTACCGTGTAGAATGGGTCCTCTTTAAGGTGCCCCAGCGGGGCACCACATACATACACACCGATGTGCTACATCAACCTCCGGGCAGTGCACACAGCAGCTCACTAGTAGAAGTCGGCTGGGACGTGATAGAGTATCTCCCACGTGCCAACAGCAACCTATGGAAAGCTATCAGTCCTAGCCTGTTCACACCTGTAAATCACCTGTTTGACAGCCCCTCCATTAACATATATGCCAGCACGGATGGGATACGCCCATTTAGAGTTTACACTCTTATTACTCATTGACCTGACGACAACATGATATCATACCAGCATTATCTGCCCGTGGCCGAGATGATGAAGAAAGAGGTTCACCCCTTCATGACCCCTGCACAGATAAAGGCCTTAAACGAACAGAGGCTTGCACTGCAACAAGAAGGAGAGCGACTACAGCGGGAGAACTGGTATCAACAGAACGCAAGCCTTGCAAGGAGGCGAAGGAACAGTGAAAATTTCCAATAATGGCAGGCCCTCCTGGAAGAGAGCAAGCGGGACGCAGGAGTCTTGACAGACGACGATGAGCTAGATGTCTTCACAGACGAGGATGAGCCAGGTGGCTTCTCAGACGAGGATGAGCCAGATGTCATACAGTGGAAAGAGGCGATGGCGCAGAAGTGTAAGGCCAAGAAAACCATCCAGCGGCAGACCCACTATCTTGGTGATAAGGTGAAGTTCCAGATGTCACATCTCAGAAAGCTACTGGCACCCGACATAGTGCTGGATGACCTCTGTCTAAGAGGCGTCTGTCTCGAAACCAGCAAGCTGGCACGGTTCACCAGGCCCTCTAACATGAACCCTTCTATGACTCATGAGCAGATTCTGCAGGTGATGCAGGTTTAATCTCCAGGTATACTATGGCAAAATCAGAGTGGCGGAAGCAACCAGAAATATACCCCTCCCTGACGGCTGACGAGGGGGGTACAGTACACGGCTGGCGACTCCAGCAGATAGATACCATCAGACAGAATCTCGTCCACGAGGAAGAAAAGTACAGCAGAACGCGCAGGCGATATAAGACAGCCTACAACGTCCTCGCGCGTACAACCACTGCTGTGGGTGTGATTGGAGCCAGTGCTGGGGTGGCAGCTGTGGCCACTCTCATTACAGGGGTGGGGGCCATCGTCGCCATCCCGCTGGGTGGCGTGACACTAGCCGCCACTGTCTTGGCCACAGGCTTGGGGGTGGGGCAGCGGCAGATCACAAGGAGGCTGGAGAAGCATGCTAAGTATGTGGCACTGGCACAGAGTATGCTACGGACTATCGACGAGTCTGTCAGCAAAGCTCTCGAGGATGGCCAGGTCACCGATGAAGAATATTGGAGGTCCAAGCCCTGTACCGCACGGGGAAACCTAAAGTGCGACAGCAATACCTCAAAGGCTCCAGCGGGCGGGTTGATATAGAGGAGTTAAAAAACGTGATGTTACGGCGACGTCGCCTTGCTGGTCTCTGGAGTCAGGATCACTACAAATAGTGTGCTGCGGTGGCTTTAAGAACACCAGTATAGATGGCCTTCCCACTGAACCTCACGACAGTCACCCGGAGCCAACCGCCCCTCCTGGGTACACCCTTGACTGGCCTGAGAGGTCTACTGGATGATATACCAGAGCTAACACCGTTCTCCATCACAGTGGATGGACGGTCCCGAACCAGCTTCTCCGTCACGCCACGACCGCTGACCAACCGGCCCATCACCATCAAGGATGCGAAGTGAGCTAATACTTGGATGGCTGCTCCAAGCCTCTCATACTGGAATCAGCAGCTGAACTTTGCCGTGTGGTGTGCCACGGCAGGATGTGGAGTAAGTTCCACCCTGCTTCACTCCTATTCTGGTACTCCTGAAGCTGTGCTCATTGCCAGCTGTCTCAGATTCCACGTGTACTTCACGGTGCGACGAATCCTCCATGAGCTGGGTGCAAGCCTCCCTGATACAAATGCCTTCGACCCACAGCTCAACAGTTATAGCGTCTCAGCGGCCAGCAGACTACAGAGAGTTCAGCGCTCACCCAGACTATCGGTGGCATGGTGGTGACAACAGCGGTCTAGGGGTTATGTACGGTGATCCGAGACGTGACTACTCAGGATTCCCCTATCGAACCCCCTGACGAGTAGGCCGTCGGAAGACAGCGACATTCTCGTTCGATCCAGACTCCGACCCTGGAGCGCTGGTGTAAAATATGCACATAACTGGCTTGCGGCAGGACTATCCAGATGTGTGGAAGTACTTTGTCCCACACACCACCTCAGGCCTCACACCATCAGGGATTGTTCGGATCAACCAGTCCCTGGAAGCACTGTGCTATGGCATCCTTACGGCACAGACCCAGCTGCAGCATTCCATAGATGTGTCAGCGGAGCAGCGGTCCAGGCCATGTTCATCAGTCTCGTTGAGGATATGATCATCGTAGCAGACCCCAGTAGTCTTATTGCTAAGTTCCAGCAGGGGTTGCAGAAGGCCCGTCACAAACTTGACGTTGCTATTTCGCCACACCTATGGTTTATTCCAAGCAACATGATCGTGAACATCGAGGACCTCCAAGTTATGGGCTATAACAACATGATAGTCGAGGGGAGTTCCCCCGGTGTCCACTTCGGCTTCAATACTGCCATCAACGCACCTACGCGTAGTACGAGCCATACAGTCGTTCCGACCCTGACTCTGCAGCCAGTCGACATGGCAGCTCCAGGCGCCCCAACACTGCAGTCAGTCGACACGACACTGCTTCCCATGGTAGCTCTACATGTGGTGTCTGGCCTAGCTATCGTGGCGCTCAGGATCAGCCTACTCCGCCACTAGCAAATCAGCTATAAGACTATCCTGACTCTCTACAGTAGCAGTGGGGACCACAGTGAGACACTGAACCATCTTGGCATGCCCTACAGCCCCTATACCCACTGCCAACATGCACATCCAAGGCTGGATGGTTCGGCAGCTCATCCTTTTTCCAGCTTGTAGTATCGCAGAGCCTTGTTCAGCTCTGAGTCCGGTGAGGCCATGGTGGTCTGCAACTGCTGGAACACATCTGACAGATACTCCCGATCCTTGTAGAAACCTTTAGCTCACAGGAGCTGCTCGACGTACTCCCGCCCATGATAAGGTATTCGAGGAAGCAGATCTGTCCCTTGCCAAATCCTAGATAGAGCTTCACAGCTGTCAGCTCCTCTGTCAGCTCAGCACCAGAGAGCTGAGCGAGCTCATCTGGTGTCTTCTTCTTGTAGTCCTTCAACTCCCTCCGGAAGACATCATAGTACTTCTCGCATAACGTGAGCCCGGACATGTTTAAGATGTCTCAATAGAGAGATGAATATTCCTGAGTACCAACCCGGCCACCTGGCAGACGCAGACTGGGAAGATCTTATTAGCTCTCTTGACAGGGGACGCAGACGTTTAACCGAGTTGTATACTCAGTGCTTAAACAATGACGTCAACGGTACAGATCGTGAAGCAACTGCCCGAGAGCCAGGCGAGTCTTCAGAATGTGAAGAACCTGCTGCGAACCAAGACACAGAAGTTACTGACCAAAGCAAAACCTCTGGCAGTCCATGTCGCCAGTAATGTGGCCGTGGTGAAGATGACAGGGGGAAGTGAGGTTCTTCCTGCCGCCACTGCGGCTGTCCTCGCTACAGTGGTGAGTGGGGTGGCCAGGCAGTCTCAGAATAAATCACCCCATCCCAAAGATCACCCTCAGTGGTGCCGCCTACACTGCTGCCGCCAAGATCATGGGTGAACGTGTTACACTAATGGAGGCCGCGCTTCTAGGGCTAGCAACGAGTGCAATGGCTGAGATCATCGTCACCTACATTTAACCCCTCTGAATAGTGAGAGATGGATCACGAGACCCCTGCAGCATATGAGGCATGGCGTGCCAGAGGGCGGTGTGTAGCCCATAGTCGAGCACGCGGACTGAGGATTGCCAATTCCCGGAAATGGTGGACCACCCACAAGGCGTGCCCCTGCAGAGGGGGCCAGTACCCTGAGCACTGCTACCTATTCCCTTGGCCGACTGCATGGTCCTCCTATGCCCAACTATTTCACTGGGGGTATGACTAGTAGGTTTAAGCCGTCTGTATATGACTATTACTCTGTCACTTACAGACCTAGAAAGCAAAGAGCTAGACGATCTTGCTCACTTGGGCGAGGCACGCCCCGGTTCAGAGGACACTGTTGCGCCTATCTCTTTCCTAGACTTTGATGAGAAGGGAGACCTGTGGGAGATCCGAGCTACCATCCCAGCCCGAGATCTCATCGGGATCACTGATACGGTAGGACAATCAACCATTAACAAGGCCAAGACTGTATACAAGGGGATGGGCAGCAAGGAGAGGGCGACAATGCGAGGTCGATGAGGCTGGAGCCATCAAGGTTATGGCTGAGTCCTATGCACAGGACCTGGTTATGGATCTCCTGAGACCACGGAGCACATTCATCCAGGATGGAGGGAATCTCAAGATAGGCACCCTCAGCCTGAACAGTATCACTGTCAACGGCCAAACAGGTGCAGGTGCTGTTGACAGCCTCCGGCTACCGGCGGTGAAGGGGTCAGGGCTCTTCAATTTGCTGCCTAAGTAAGCCCACGGGATAGTCATGGCTTTGCATGTATCATACATATACTGGATGTCCTAGACACTGTGAGTGCTGACACATGCTCTCTACGCTATCTTCTCAGCTGCTGCTGGGATTTCATGCTTGATGCCTTCATCGCATCCTTCGTATCCACAGGAGGTGCAGGATGATCCTCCGGCTACCAGAGGTGAAGGGGTCAGGGCTCTTGAATTTGTCGTTTAAGACCACAGGATAGTCATGGCTTCCCATGCATGTATCATACAGATACTGGATGTACTAGACACTGTGTGTGCTGACACAGGCCCTCTACGCTATCTTCTCAGCTGCTGCTGGGATTTCATGCCTGACGCCTCCATCGCATCCTTCGTATCCGCCTGAGGTGCAGGATTCCCCCACTCTGCAGGCGAAAGAGCTGGTGCAGGAAGTACTGCCGTTTAGTCTCCCAGATATAGACGAGGCTACCGCCGACCAAGTGCTAACCATCCTCCGCACGCATGTCTGTGTCATGGTGCTATTAGGCCAGGTATAGGAAATTCTGTGTGAAATTATATATTACTGATTTTATCCAGCGTAAATTAGAATGTTCCTAATCATGGCCAGCTGAATCATATGAAATCGAGCTTGACAATTCTAGGAGTATAGTGGACAGAGGACAATAGCCCAATTCATAGCCAGGACAATTAAAGCCACCCAGCTTGCAGTGTGGACATAATAAATCACAGTATTCCAAGACATGTATATGCTGAACTTTTATATATAATAACATACATCTGAAAATACATGTTCATAATCTGATAAACATTTTCATTCTAAATTCCCACAAACATATTTCAAGACATTGGCATAAGAAACCTGCATATTATTTTGGAAATAATTTGACTGAAAGTTGTTGCTGCCTCAAGCAGAAACAACTTTCGCTTTGATTGTTTTCAAAATAGTCATCAAGATTTTCTGATTTTGTCAGAGTAAAATACTGTCAACGCATACAGCGCGAAAGTGGTTAATTATATTTATTTTATAGAATTGCATAAATCCTGTATTCACAAATACTAAACAAATTATTAATGATTTTAGACATGTTCTGAACTTATTTCGAACATGTCCCTTCACTACCTTCCTGTTTACTTTAACTACCACTAGCTATAAAATGTAAAGGAATTTGTGTATTTGGGAGATAGTGAGTGAGATAAACAGTGAGAGAGAGAGAGCTACAGATAGAGAGATAGATAGTAGACAGAGATTTAAGCCAGAATAGTAGATAGATAGCGTTCTTAGTTTGTATAGAAATTTTGTATCAACATCAGTTTGTGTATAGAGTCAATTTAAAATTATTAAAAGTTGAAGTCATTTATTATTTGAAGAACCGTCTTGTTGAATACTATTGAAGTGTCTTCACCCATTTTCACCTGCCACCTCATCCTGGTAATTTCTGAAGTGTAGCGGAGCCATTGCCACCCAGCTAATCTCCCTCGGTGATTTAAGATAGGTGGAAATTAGCCTCGCTACATCTGGTGAGATAAGTCATACTAAAGAACGTGCTAGGATGAGTCAATATGTACCATTGCGAAGACCGGTCAATAGACAAAGAAGACGGAATTACCACACAGTTTGTCAACATCAACCATGGCAGCCATCTTCCCAGCAGCAGCAGCAGCCATGGGTAAGTGAGCGATTACGTCATCATCAGCATCACCATCAAAATCATCAGTGCTATCGGTGTGGTGAGTTATTTCATCATACTCATCTCTCGAGTTGTAAAGCAAGATTTGTTCGTTGCTTTTCCTGTAGACATTTCGGACATTTTTCGTTTATGTGTGCTAATATTCGCACATATTGTTGTTTCGCACAATACTGCAGGTAGACGCAAGGAACAGAAGCCTTGCCAGATAAACAGATATAGACAGATAACCAAGAGACAGTCTGAGATTATCAATAGAGTAGTTGAAAACACTGTACCAGAAGTGCTGTCTTTAGCACAAGTGCTGCCATTTGCTACGATCAACCAGGCAGCTCTAGATCCAGAAATTGTGAGTGCGGGTGAAAGAGAAGTTAAATTGGAGAGAAAACTTTGTGCTGTGATGAACAGGATGGAGGAAGATAAGATCGTTCACAGCATGGAAGTTTTATCAGTGCTAGACAGAGTCACCAGTGTTCGGAAACAACTAAGTAAATGTGAACAAGAGAAAGCTTCCATTAGTCAGGAATATGAAAATCTTAAAACAAGACTTGAAGAGACCAGTGCAGAAACTCAATCATTAAAAGCTGCATGTACCAAACTAAACAAGCAGATCAACAACATTAGAACAGACAATAGCATCTCAGTAAACAGTGTTTCCAAAATAGAGGGTGAGTTAGAAAAACTTAGAAAAGAACTCAATGATACTAGACAACAAGTAACTAACTGTCAGGAAGAAAACAAGAGACTTAATGATGAGAGTAAACAACATACACAAGATTTCAACGAGTTGTGGCGTGATAACAATTTTCATGTTACGCAGCATAATGCCATTCTGGATGAGCTAGAGACATTGAAGAAACAAAATACTGTTAGTGTAATTTCGTGCTGGGAGACAGTCGAAGCAACCCCGAAAGAAGATGGCAAAGCTGCAGGATGAGCGCAACTATTTTGAGGAAAGGTATGAGACATATGCGGCCGATAATCAGCGATGTGTAGAGCGGCGTATTGAAATGGAGGCCGAAATTAAGAGATTAAAGAGGCAATGAAATCAGTACCAGAGAAGAAATTAAGTATGAAATATATAGTCAGTTGTGTTTTTAGCCATGGGAGGTTTCACCCATGAGCTACATAAAATTTTCATGTGCCTATCAGGAATATTCTACTACACCATCTAATTAATTCCGTTCCATCTATATACCACTATTTAATTTTTTTATCTTGGACCTGAGGGCAGGTCCATTTTTTAAGTTGGTAAAGTATGTCATGGTGCTATTAGACCAGGTATAGGAAATTCTGTCTGAAATTATATATTATTGATTTTATCCAGCATAAATTAGAATGTTCCTAATCATGGCCAGCTGAATCATATGAAATCAAGCATGACAATTCTAGGAGTATAGTGGACAGAGGACAATAGCCCAATTAATAGCCAGGACAATTAAAGCCACCCAGCCTGCAGTGTGGACATAATAAATCACAGTATTCCAAGACATGTATATGCTGAACTTTTATATATAATAACATACATCTGAAAATACATGTTCATAATCTGATAAACATTTTCATTCTAAATTCCCACAAACATATTTCAAGACATTGGCATAAGAAACCTGCATATTATTTTGGAAATAATTTGACTGAAAGTTGTTCCTGCCTCAAGCAGAAACAACTTTTGCTTTGATCGTTTTCAAAAGGAATTTGTGTATTTGGGAGATAGAGTGAGTGAGAGAAACAGTGAGAGAGAGAGAGAGAGAGAGAGAGAGAGAGAGAGAGAGAGAGAGAGAGAGAGAGAGAGAGAGAGAGAGAGATAGACAGAGATTTAAGCCAGAATAGTAGATAGATAGCGTTCTTAGTTTGTATAGAAATTTTGTATCAACATCAGTTTGTGTATAGAGTCAATTTAAAATTATTAAAAGTTGAAGTCATTTATTATTTGAAGAACCGTCTTGTTGAATACTATTGAAGTGTCTTCACCCATTTTCACCTGCCACCTCATCCTGGCAATTTCTGAAGTGTAGCAGAGCCATTGCCACCCAGCTGAGAAGCTGCTGGCAGCCCGACTGACAGAACCACTTGTTCTAGTTATCGATGACCCTGCAATGGACCAGAAGACAGTCATCTACCTCAGCAACATCACCAGGCGCATCCGGCACACAAAGATAACTGTCTTCATCCTCTTTCAGAAGTCCACCCACGAGATCTCACCAGACATCCGTCACAATGCCCGGTTGCTATACTCAGCTCCAAGTGTGGACGTGCCCTGCGCGAGACCATATATGACAGCCTAACCCTCAAGGAAACCAAAGGGGACTTTATCGCAGGTGTACAGAGGGCAGCTGAGCTGTACCGCTTCATCTTCAGCAACAAGGAGACAGGTGAGCTGTCACACTTCAAGCCATCTCTGGAAAAGGCGCAGACCTTCACCTACAAGCTGAATACAGCCAGGAAACTAGCCTGCTCTACGCGTCATCGCTGACAGACTGTCGCAACTTTTTTCATTCATCAGAAGGCTGTGCAGTCTCTGCTACTTCGTCCACGGTCTCTGCTACTTCATCAGATGCTTGAGGAACTTCGTCAGAAGCTTGAGGAACTTCGTCAGTTTCGTCAGAAGCCTGTCGCTTAAATTCTACCCACTGAGGGTCAGAGTCTAGGGCTCTCCTCTTCTGGAACTTCTCACGGAAGATCCACTTTGTCCATGCGCGACAAGCATCTGACTTGCGAGCGGATTTGATGAGGTAGTCCTGGTAGTTGTCTAGGAATTGCTGCCAGATCACTGGCCAATCTCCTGCGCCTTTCTTCGTTGAAGATGTGCTCAACAGCCTCCTTGCGGCCAACAGTGAACCCCTCCTGAGTACTGTATGCATGACCGGTGTCATGGCTCTCCGCTACAGCCGCACTGACCTCCTCCCTGAAGTAGTTATTTGCTCCAGACTGGAGGCTATCCAGCATATCTCGCTCTTCCTGGCTATGGAGGCTAAATACGGCAGCCCACTTCCCGACCATTAGTAGATCTTTGGGCTCAACCCTCGCCTTTTGGAGAGCTAGAATAACAGGACTGCTGGTTTGGGCCACAGGCGGTAGGTCGAGTGTCCTGCCCTGGGTGCTGTCAAACCTCTGGTAGAGTATCCGAGTCAGGAGTTCTTTTGTACTACGAGCTGGCGCTCCTTCCTCTATGATCTCGTGGATAATGTTGATGCCATGAAGCAATCCTCGGACCCTGTCACAGTGGGACAGTGCATGCAGTGGCTGTCGTGCTGACTTGTCCTGCTGCCTATAGACAATCTGCTGGAGAACTTTACCAAACATGGCAGCCGTTTAACCCTCCATATACCCAGACCGTAAACATGCTGCAGTATGTGCAACATCCAGATGGGGCCATTGAACCCGCGACATCGCACCACACTGATCCACGGAAGGACTGCCTGATGGTCATTCGACGCAGTATACACAATGAGAACCCGTTGTCCGCTGCTGGGACGTACATTGACTTTGCAATCTCGGCACAGACCCACGAGATCAAGAGCATGACACTCGAGTTCAAGCTTCAGAGCACAATAGAACAGACGGTAGAGCTCCTGCAGGTTCTGAACAGGTGGGAGATTGTGCAGAGCAACAGCACCGTGGACACCACCTATGTGAACGATGAGTTCCGAGTCCTAGGTCCGCTGGCTCGTGGCCCAACCTTCTATGTGAATGGAAAGGGGTACTACGCTGTGGGGTGCAATGAGGGGTTCACGGAATTCGAACTACGGGCAGGTGTCGAGAAGCCTGTGGCAGTTCCACTCTTAACCCTCCTCGAGAACACACACGTGAATCCGGCTGCCATGCAGGATAGGCTGTTCCTCCGGGTGTACACTTAGTAGCCCGCAGATGCGACGATGAATGCTCCAAGACTTCATGTCTGGCATGATGAGCCTGACCAGGAGCTGAAGCAAACGGGTTCCAAACAGCGGATCGTGCATGTGGAGCAAGAACACCAGCAGGTCCAAGCCACAGCTAACCAATGGGTAGAGCTGACATTGCATCATGGTGCATCGGACTGTGTCGCTGTTGCGGTCCTGGTTCAGAAGGGAGGAGCCATCCAGCAGGTGGATAAGCCAGACGACTTCAAGCTTGTGGTTGCTGGGACCAATGTTCTTGGTGAGGTACGCGAGCTGGCTGATTGCCAACTCTACAGACAGAAAACTAAGTCATATGCACTTCTGCGCCTAACCAGTGGAAGCAACGACCTCGAGTCGGCACTCGAGGGCCATCACCACCTCAGGGGCAGGGACATCCCACCTAATCAGGGCAACCGGTTCAGCTCAACATCAGAAACCTCATATCTGGGACTCGCTCATTAGGTGTGACAGTACTTTACTTTGGCTATGCTAAGGTATGCGTGTCGAACGCATCAGGTATTCAGCTTGAGCATGCGTAGAGCACGACTCCTGTCATCACCACTGCAGCTGCCACCACTACTATAAACTCTGCTGTCTTCTGACCTGCCGATGCGTCATAGTCGAGCGTTGGCTCAGATACAGCCTCATAGTACTCATCGAGACTCTCATCTGCCTCTTTGAGGCTCTGGTTGGCCTGAGCTCGGAGTTGTCATTGGCGTGCCTCCCTCTGGCGCATATGCTCAAGGGCTTTGCTGTACTCAAACTTCTCCTTAGACAGCTTCTCCATCGCCTGGTTATGACGCTCACGCTCGACCTCGTTGGGGCTCTGATCACTCTGTTCACAATGAAGGCTGGCGAGACGGTCTGCAAGATCGCCAAGAATGCTCTCCATGGGGTGGAGAAGATTTCTGAAGCCATACCAGCCATCGCCTCAGGAGTAGGTACGTTCTTCGGAGTCGCAGGCCCTTGGCTACCGCACGTTGCCATAGCGCTCGCGGCCCAGAACATTCAAGCCGTACCATATAAGGATGGCATCTCTGTACGACATGGTCAAGGCCCTTAACTTCCGAGGGTTGGTCGATAAACTACCGTTCAGTGAGGATCCAGCAGAGACTAGACGCCGGTGTACAGAGGTGTTTGAGGAGGTCTTCAGTGATAGTCGAATGAATGACGGCCATCTGTTCATCTGTTTAGAGTTCGCCCAGGCCGTGCGTGACAGGACGGGAGTGGACGTCAGTGATAAAACCACCCAGATCATGCGTGACAGGACGGGAGTGGACGTTAGTGATGCAATCCGGGAGTTCCGTCTTTCTTGAGGAACTCTACTATCAGCCTGGTGGATATTACCGTGAGCCCCCCAACTACTCGAGGCTGCACGTCGCAAGGGCCACAACTTCACATTGGAGACAGTTAGCCAGTGGCTCAGCTGCCAGGCGATGTGGCAGATATATAGACCTCATCCACGGCACATCAGGCATTCCCATTTCGAGGAAACTGTCCCGAACAGAGTTCACCAGGCAGATGTTCTATTCCTTCCACACAACTCGGTTGGTCGTAAGACCTACAAGTATGCCCTCATCATCGTCGATGTCGCCAGCAGGTACAAGGCGCAGTACCGCTTACAGACAAGTCAGCTGGCCCAGGCATTCCAGGGTGTCTACGAGGCTTCGGAAAATCCCCTCCAGTGGCCAGAATTGTTGCAGGTGGATGAGGATAAGGAGTTCAGTGGGGAGACTGCAGCCCTCATGTTGAAACATGTTGTGGCAGTTAGGCGAGGTGAGGTAGGGCATCACCGTGCCCAGGTTATCGTTGAGCGGTGGAATCGGACACTGGCAGAGAGACTGTTCCCACACCAATATGTCCAGGAAATGACTGCGCCAAGTGAACATTCTAGAGTATGGGTGAGAGGGCTGCCTGCTGTGGTGGAGAGATCCAATGTCGAGGTTACTAGGCTAATCGGGAAGAAGCCGGTAGAGGCTATCAGACACTCTGCTGGTCACAGCTCTAGAGGAGCGGGAGAGGAGTGCCTACCACCTGATGCTCTGGTTCGGGACCTGTATGAGCTTGGTGAGCTGGAAGGGGGTCAACGGCGTGCAACAGATCCTAACTGGTCGATAGAAGTTCACAGGCTTGACAGGTATGTGAAGGCGGAGGGGCAGCCTACACTGTAATACCTGGCATGCCAGCACGGAGTGCCTAGGCAACCATTTGTCGTAGAAGAGCTTCAGCTAGTCCCCTACACTGTACTACCTGGAATGCCAGCACGGAGTGCCTAGGCAACCATTTGTCGTAGAAGAGCTTCAGCTAGTCCCTCAAGACACACAGCTACCACCCCCTAGGGTGCTAACATGATACTTGATGGGCTCGGTGTGGACACCATCTGGTAGCACATATCTCTTATCGTAGTAAGCGGAGAGTCCGAGTTTTTCCTGCGCATACGTCACCATACACTGGTTGCACATGCGTAGGCCTCGATTGGTGGCTCTGTCCACTACACCATGGAGGGAGCTGTAGAACCTCTGCCAGGAGATGTCATTCTGCCATTTAGACATTCCCTTGGTCGAGCATTTCACTTGCAAGTTTCTGCTGTTCCAGCGGTCTGTATTCTCCATGTAGTAGCACTTGGAGCAGAGAGCAATACCACGAGTGCCTTTGAACTCAAGCTTGAACAATCCCGGAGTGCGGTTAGACCATTTGTCCCATGCCAACCAGTCCCGTTTTCCGGCCTCATACTCCGTTCGCATCTCTGGGCGTATCACCTCATCGAGGTTGGAGCCTGCTATGGCGATATAGGCAGAATCGGTATCCATCTGCAGGTACTCGAAGCTGTCACTAGCTACGTAGTGGTCGAGGAAGTCATAGTAGAACTCCAGCATTCGCAGCTTCGCCAGCTCGTATACTGCCATACCCACCTGGAAGGGGCGACGAATGGTGATTTTAGCCTTACGGCTCTGCAATTTGTAGGAATCCTCGATCTCCTCTAGATCCTCGAACCATGCACTATGCAAGGCTCTGTCTACTGCTCGTTCATCCTTAGTGAAGCTCGTGTTGGTATGACGTTCTAATGCATCGATCAGCTTCTCATATGCACTGTTGCCGAGGAGTTTGAAGAGATCAGCCAACAAGGCTTTACTTTTGTCAACATCCCCGGTACGACGTGCCTCAGTAACAGAGTCTACAAACCATTCAAAAGATTTCTGTGAGGTGTAGTCTATAGTGCGATAGATAGCAGTAATCTCTAACCCATGGGCAAGGTACCACTTGAGAGTTGGTGCATACAATACCCTCTTCTTACCAGAGAGTGCACCAACGAGCTTGCTAGTTGTAGACTTTTTTCGACCTGTTTTATCAAGGTATGCAAGCATCTCCGAAGATATAGCCTCTTCTGAGATCTCACGATTATAGAAGATGGGAGACATCTCCTCAAACTTTGGCCATAACACTTTAGGTACCTCCATGTCGACCTCAGCAAACCCGAACCAACGATCCGCTAGCAGATCCTGCTTAAAGTGTTCAATATCACTGCTTACACGCCCACCCCACTGTCGTACAGTTTCTTTACCTCAAGGCATTGCTTGGGCCATGGTTGATAAATACAGAGCATTTGCATCATAACCAAGGAGACGTTGACACACTCGCTTACCTTGGCGAATTCGGGTAACCCCAGACTCGTGATATCTCGTGAACACAATGGTCGGACCCCCAGCAACAGCCCCCTTTAACATCTCATAAGCTTCCTTGCCTGGAGAGTAAAGGCTAATATTCGGCTCATGTTCAGCAGTACCATGAAGTAAGTACTGAAGCGACACACCAGGAAGTGACACTGCATCCCTCAGAATGTCAATACCTCATTGCCTTGAGCAAACGTCTTCATCCCCAGATCTCTGAAGGTCTGCTTACAAGCTTTCCACTCTGACAACTCAAGAAGGTAACCACCTTTGAGATTGGACCACCACACAGGATAATCAGGTAGTCCAGGATAGTCAAGCTTCTCAGGTGAGTCGAACCATTCATAAGGCAACCAGCTCTTCTGTTGTGTGCAACCGTAGGCTTTGATCCATTTCTCATAAGAAACCCCTGGGCCGAGGTAGTTGATTACATCGAGAAACCTCAGTTCAGGGTGTAATGAGGAACATTGTCTGGCTAGCCTTCTTGGCGACTTTCAGAGTTCCTTTGGACGTAGTAGTAAGTTCATCCACGAAGTACTTCTTGATGAGGTTCAGGTCGTACCGCCCAGAGTTGAACCCAAGCACAGGCACCTGGTCACACCACTCATTGATAAGTCGCTGCTGTCGTTTTGATAACTTGTCCAAGTCTGCGGGTAGATACTGTGACCGAACTCTTGCACGGATCGTGGAGGCTCATAGTTGGATCTCCTGCATGAACTCTGAGATCAGCACTTTGGAGTTAGCATTGCAGAGGTGAGTTGGCGAGCTCACGCTACCGTCTAAGGAGCAGCCGACTGACACCGAGATTGGTATGGGGGCACTCTCGATCGTGAGACTCTCTGTAGGGTGGGTCTTGATCCCATCTAGAATGGCTTCAGTCATAGACCATAAAGTGTGGGTATGGTACTGTCCACACAGGGGTGTGGATGCTTGGACAGCATTTTATACAGCACTCCCACTGTAACACAAGCGTGCGTCCAGATGCTCTCAGTTTCTCGTCTCTCGCGGCAGTCTTGCGGTATCTTTGATCAGCATCCTCACCTCGCTGGTGTTGTGAACATCCATGCCAATGACAGCCATGAAACTGGTATACTGTGTCGGTTGTCAGATCATAACCATCTACGGGAGCCCCCTCGATCCAACGCTCACCACTGTGACCACACTTTGCGTGGTGTATATGAATTCCACGGTTTCTCGACTCATATTCAATCCAACGAGTAGCCGTGGGACTGGCCGGTTGGTATGGATAGAAGGCCTTCTCGTATGGGGACTGCGGTGCTACTACCTTCTCCCCAGGGCAATCGATGGTCATTTTTCCCCCTGTACAGCAGTCAGCATGGCGATGGAGACTACATGCTTGGGTGAACTGCTGTTGACAGTGCCCACAGCTGAAAGTCTGGGCCAGTTTGGAGATGTCCTTAATGAAGAAGGCGTGGTGGTCGTACACTCCTATTGTCATGATGGTCGGATAGTGTGCAGGTTTCCTGGTCAGATGCCAGCTACCCTCTTCAGTGGACTCATAAACATGAATCCCTGTCTTTGCAAATAACTCTACCTTGTCCAGCTGGTCTAGGGTCGTCTTTGGTACGTCAGCCACAGGCCTGTTCAAGCCATAGAACTGTTTAACAAGCTCTCGTGCAGGAGCTGTACTTCTATCAGCTCTTGCACCCTGCTGGACTGCTAGACATCTCCAGAGGCACATGTTATCTTTGTAGGTATCGAGTGCCACCATTCCCTTCCTCCATCGGAGCCAGACCGGGAGCGGGCCTGTCCCTAGCAGAGGCTGGCAGTCGATGACAACCGTTACCTCAATGTTGATTGATCTGACGAAGGCGGTATTGGGCCGATTGATATAGTCTGGGTCAAGGCGGGCTTGCTCTCTGCCCTCCACCCAAGTCTGGGTCTCTCCTAGTGTATTCATCCAGGGACTTCCTGGAGCATTCTTGTGGAAGAGAATTACCCTACCATCCTCAATGTGGCGGATTCGATAGGTGTGGGTATACCGAAGGTAGAAGGCATTCTGAACAGTCCACAGCTTCTCCATGATCCGACCTGTAATGTCTCCTTCTAGCCCTCTGAAGAATGTCCAGCATACTGTTTGCCATCCTCTCTGCTCTGTCGCCCTCTCACCGAGACGCTTATTGAGAATCTGCTGACCTTCTCGCCTCATACTCCGGGCTAGGGTTTCAGATCTCGGTCCCCTCATTAATCATCTTCTGATTCGGTCTAGAAGAGGTAGGCCTTCTTATGGATGGCTTGCCATCCGAGTTGCTACAGCTTTGGCCCGTAAGCTCACATTCGTCTCCTCATACAACTGACGACTCTCACGGAGCAGCTGTGCTTTCTTGTGAGGGTTCCATGGATCCTCAGAGGTGAGCGCCGAAAACCTCCCTGTCTGTTTTGCTCGGGAGAGTCGCTTTAGCCACTCCTCGACAAGGGTGGGGAGTCGCTTTCGCCACTCCTCGGCATTGGCGTGTGCAATCATCTGGAGCAGGTCGGCTTTGCGAGCCTTAGAATAGCCTCTATGACCGAATTGCTTTGCCATCACTCGAAGCTGTGTTACAGTAACCATGATGCAAGGTCTATATTTAGATCTTAAACATTTCTGACTTACAGTAACCCTGATGCAAGGTCTATATATTAGGTCTTAACCCTTTCTGAGTGGCGATCAGTACCTGTGGGTGGTGTATATCCCTGTGGATGCCTGTCTCTAAATGGGCGTTCAGACCCTATTATGTGTGGCGATCAGTACCTGTGGGTGGTGTATATCCCTGTGGATGCCTGTCTCTAAATGGGTGTTCAGACCCGATTATGTGTGGCGATCAGTACCTGTAGGTGGTGTATATCCCTGTGGATGCCTGTCTCTAAATGGGTGTTCAGAACCTATTATGTGTGGCGATCAGTACCTGTGGGTGGTGTATATCCCTATGGATGCCTGTCTCTAAATGGGCGTTCAGACCCTATTATGTGTGGCGATCAGTACCTGTGGGTGGTGTATATCCAATATATCCCTGTGGAGGCCTGTCTCTAAATGCGTGGCATGACGCGGTTAAGTTCTTCCATAACTAAACTGAACTTTCTCCTGGCACAGACCTTCTTGTAGTTCATTCTGTTGGAATGTTTACGACCCCCGCATGCTTTACATAGTCCACAGTCTGTATAAATACCTGCCCCGCATCCTTTGCACGGCTTCGGCTCAACAGCAGCCTTCTGAATCTGAGCATTATGTGTCGCACAAAATTCTCCAACACAGTTCCTTAAGCATCAAAAAGGCTCACCTCGCATAAGCCATTTGCATGTATTATAATGCATGTTTGATAAAGTTTATATCAAGATCTTAAACCTTGGGCTGATGGGTGTAGGGCCTGGGTATGTATTTGTGGTTCTCCTGGACAGTGGGGTCCACACGGGAGTTTTATATTCTTGGCCATGGCCAATTGTCTAAATGGAAATCCAGTTGTCTAAATGGAAATCCAGTTGAGGGAGGTGATCACGGAGGTGGTATTTTTCTACTACCGGCTATACTACTGTATGTCAGCTACTCATATGATTAAGGGATGCGAGGTGATGTTTACCCCACCCCACCCACGGGCAGGACAAAGTGGTCAAACGCATAGGATTTACGATGGTATATTCTAGTTCAGAATTGTGAGTCCATGGTATTTTCTAATTCTAGCATGGATGAGAAGAACTGGATGAGACCGCAAGATTTCTGGTTTGGGACCCCATCCCCACACCTCGGATTTCAGCTTGGGACATGGAGACATCAGAGTAATTTAGATGCCATATGAAACACTGTTGTTGCACTAATTTTCAAAACGGATTACAATTTTTGAAGGTAGGTGTGATCTTACTCTTAACCAACTTAATTCCAAAACAAATCTGCATCATAAGTTGACATGCACCCGCTCAAACAATTGAATAGATGGACTCATGGACTGATAAAGATGTGCGTGCGTGCGTGTGTGTGCGTGTGCACGCGCGTGTGAATTATTACCTTGTCAGACAGAGCCAACATCAGTTCTCTATGTGAGTATTTAACAGACCACTTGAGCAAATGATACTGCTGAATCCTAAAATTAAAAAAACATGTATTGTAATGTTTTAAATTAATTACTTAATGAATAGTCTTATCATGCTGAACCTAAAATCAGCATGGTTTATTTTGAAATGGGTATTAGATGGGAAGATATATTCATAGAGGCAAAATGCACTAACTATAGGCCTACGTACTAGCGAAGTTGGTTGAAATATTGCCAATTTCTTTAACTGATTGCGTGTAATGGTAATATTTGCTCTGGTATGCATTTAATCCCCCTGAATCGACTTCCCCAATTCAGGCCTCCCTGGTTCGGACTAAGTATTCTAGGTAATCTAGGCAAAGTTTCTGAGCGCAGGTTTGTAAAACCTCTATGCTCAGCTCCTATGCATTAATAAACTTGTTCAGGGTTCATACACCTTCAGCAGAATTAAATTCCATACCTTTTCCAGACTTTTTCCAGGCTCAATTTCAAATTTTCCAGACCTCATTTTGGGACTTTCAATCAGACAAAAAACAAACACAGTTACTAAGTTCATCATATTATCATATATAAACTTTATTAAACTTTATAAAACAAGAATATCAAAACACAGCGTGCGCACTTTTGCCTGTGGAACTGAAGCAACCGCAGTAGTGGAAGACCAGAGGACAATAACAAACTGCATATATAAATAATTGTCACAAGAATATCAAAGCACAGCGCACGCACACACAGATATCAATTTCATTACAACAGCAAATTTTGTTGTTGAATATTTTGAAAATAATTTGACTGGAAACTGTTGCTGCTTTAGCAGCAATAGTTTCCAGTCAAATTATTTTCAAAATATTCAACAGCTATCATGCAAAGTTGAGCTTGAGACACCCACATTTATTTGTTGAGGGCCACCCCCACCCCACCACCCCCACCTTTAGATAACAAGTTAAACCCTGCACATATACACATACACTAATTTATTTTAAATTTACTATAGCTGATCATATCGCCATAGCAACAGGAATCCTCATTATTTTCACTTGATAATGCGGCAACATAAGAGGCCTCGCCATACGAAAGAGCTGTCGGGCAGTCAATAATATTTTACCATGACTCAGCGCAAAGTTGGGATCATCTAACACTGGGCGACATAAAATTGCTACGCTTCTAAATGATCACCATAGCAACAGGAGGAATTCTCATTATTTTCACTCGAAAACGCGCCAACATAAGAGACCTCGCGATACGAGAGAGCTGTCGGGCAGTAATAATATTTTACCGCGACTCCGAGCAAAGTTGGGATCATCTAAGGTTGGGCGATATAAATTGCTACGCTTATAAATGACTCTGGTACTATCAATGTGAAAATGTAAAATATTCTTACTTTGAACCAAAGAAATCTGTAACATTCGGCACTGGCTTTAGATGAACTTCTGGCAGTGTCTCATGGGTTTTTTCCCAACATGTGGTTAACAAGCGCCACTTCACCCATATTCCCGATGTCAAAAGACTTATTGCAAACACTAATTTGGCACGCGAGTTTGATGTGTTGTCCGGTAAAATCCAATCATTATATTTATCGTTAGTTTCCCAAACACTAGAATACTTGAACGTTCCCATGTTTACTGTATCACAAAAAAGCACCAATCTCGCAAATTATTTCATTGTTTTTACTTTTCACACTCCGTACTATTTGACAGACGACTGCAGATTCGCTCATTTTTATTGCGTTGTAATTGAACATGTTCAGACACGTATTGCTCAACAACCGCGAGATGTTCCCGGTAATAGGCGGTTTTCTATTGTAAGATGCGACGGGGACCCAATCGAATTAGATTCTCGCGAGACTGGCAGAAACGCGAGATTTCGTTCGTAAACCAAAGAATGGCGGTCTGAAATTGGTCTAGGAGGTCTAGGATTGCCGATATTTTAATTTTCCATACCAGTTGGCCCAAAATTGGAATTTCCATACTTTTCCCAGCCTTGGAAAAGGCTTTCCTAAATTTCCAAACTTTTTCCAGACTTCCATACATGCGTACAAACCCTGCTTGTTGATCAAAATATTTCCGGTTATGTCTGACTTTTATACTATGGGTACCGAAGTTCATGAATCTAAGCAAGTAATGCACTCGTGAAAGAAAACTCTTATACAGATCTGCGCAAGAATTTAACACAATATAAAATAACACTTCCGAATACAAATGCAAAGATTTAAGTACAAAATTCTAATTTTAAAACAAATTTCAAGCATTTGAACTGACCCACCTCGCCATGTTATGTGTGAAGTAGCAGTACCGAATTTCGTGAACTGGTGATTATGCATCTTCAGCTGTCTGGTACATGCTTGTAAATCTTTAAATATCACTGTATTGGTTTGTTGAATGTTTCAACTGCTAATTTTGCCCGTTTTAACCCATAAATTAGTCCTACAAATGAATGTATAAATTATAAAAGCAGTTGATACATTTGAAGAGAAGAAAGAAGAAAAAAACCCCAAATGGATGCCGCTTTCGTTAGGTAGTGATGTCACATGAAATTCATAAATATTACTGAGTTGGAGAAATGAACTAATGCTAGGGTCTTTAAAACATGTTCAGCAGGCATAAAGGGAAGAATAAAAAAATTTTCTATCGTCAAAAAAACCATGTGTGCACTTTATGTTAATTTTGACATTTTGGTAAATCATTGATAAGCACCCACCCCTTCCTCTAGAGCCTCTCCAATAAAATTTAGACATGCTCCCGTCAATCAGTCTAATCCAACGCGGCGGAAATATGTACACAAAGCAGGTGGTAACTTAGTGAAAATTGCTTATTTTAGGTGCTAAATAAGCGCAAGTAAGTAATCTAAGAAAGTGCATTAAGGAACCTTGAAATTTGTATCATTACCATCAGTAATCGGATGGTTTCTTGTTTTGACCGTATCTTGCTCAAAACTTTGTGAAAAGATTCAGAACTGTCAATCAAAAGGTGGCTACTGTGTAGATGCGTTCCATGCAACGTTACATCATAGTACGAGAGCGATAAAAACAAATTCACGAATTTAAGCAACTCGACCATAAATATTTAGAATAATGCCCTCTTCTGTTTTTGTATTCACATGAAGCTGGCTATAGATATATTCAGTAGACGACGAGAAATAATTGACTCCGACTACCAACCAACGTCTTAAAACGAGAGCAGAAGCGTCCATGGGCACGCAGTCTGATTTGATGCACACACCTCAATTACCATTAACTTACATGCAGTTTCGACAAATTCAGTCTACATATATGTATATACGTTCATATTCAGACTACAGACCCCTGAGTTAGGCTCCATGGAAAATGTAGACTGCAGAGGCTTGGCAGCGAGACAGTTAACTATATGTATATATAGGACTATAACATGTTAACCGTATGTATTCAGTATTCTCGTCCTATATTGTTGTTATATGTTATATGTAGGGGTCCACCGCCACATAGGCTCTGCCTTTGGTGGACTACCTGTTGTGAAACTGTAAATGTATATTCTATATCAAAATAAATAATCTTGAACTTGAACTAGACCTCACTTTACTCCAATCCGGAGGTGCTCCTTTATACAGGAGGAATTTACGATAATAATAATAATAGTAGCATTTAATATATACAAGCTATATACATATAATGATCACATTATTCAGAATATGGAATACCATGATACAGATGTGGCACGAATTTGAAATAATTCGAAAACTGGTTTACTGGAAGTAAAGGCCGGAATATTTGACAAAATATTACAGCCAATACAGGCTATAAATACCACGAAATGACTGTAGCAATGACGATGTGACAATCATGAAAAGCGTAAATAACGATGTGTACAATCAGTGTTGCATTAAACCGGCAAATAAAATTGTTTGAAAGTAAAACGAAAACTGGTGTTTACATTCGGTTTCGTTGTTGTTGTTGTTGTTGTTGAGTAAATCCCGTCCATTAAACCGCAGGCCATTGAGAGGACCGTCTTTTGGAGGTGATTCCTAATCCTATATTTATCAGTTTAACAGATTCCGAGAACTGTAGATCAGCATGCACACCGTAGCAAAATAGTTATTCTTACATGTAATAATTGTACTGTAGCATGCTTGTTGTTTACCGCACTTATATATTTATCTATATGCAGAGAAAAGTTAAAACTAATTGTTTGTGTATATGTTTATCAGAGCACCGTTAAGTAGTTTCATTAATAGTCTCTTGTTGTGTGTACAAGTGCATTAGTGCATTGTTAATGTTCATATTGTTAGTATGGTGTGGTTACTTTAGCTCAATGGCTTGTTTCCATGAACCCTGACTGTTTCGTCCCGATTCCCGTTCCCACGCCAAGTTATTTTGTATTGTTGCCAGTTTGCCATGTGATTTTTCTCCCCTAATTCCAATCGCCATGGGTTGTTTCACACCACTTGAACTCATCAGTATTTTTGCAGTTCGTCTTTGGTGCAGTACATCACATAATTCTTTGGACAGTCGCTCAAGTTTAAATAGCTTATGTGGTTTCAAGATTCAAGATTCAAGATTATTTATTCAATAATTCCAAGATAAACAAATTCACAAATCATACCAGGTTGTCCGCCTAAGGCAGTGCCTATTGTTATGGCGGACACCTTACACACATATATACAGGTATATATAAATTAGACAAGACGGTACTTACACAAACAATTATAAATTCAGACATTACATTTACTACTTCCTTATTGACCCTTTGACCCTTGATCCACATAAACAGTTTAAATTTCAAAAAGGAAATATGTCAATTCGCGGGTCAAGAGGAGACCACCCCCTCCACACACCCCCAGCGCCCTCCCAACCCACTCCAACCCCACCCACACCACAACCCAGAGTTCACCACTGGTTCAATTATCTTGTCAGTCATTACAGTGGAAAGAAAAACTCCTGGAGTGGGCCTCTCTCAGTCCGCGAACCAACATATAATACTGCAACAGGGTGTGTGTAAGAGTTAGTCACTTGGGTTATTATTATTATTATTATTATTATTATTATTATTATTATTACTATTATTATTATTATTATTATTATTATTTAGTGATACATATGGGTGGTAAATAAGGACAAGACAAGCACAGAACATAGTCAAGTTCAATAATTTACATGGATGTCTATGATTATAGATACAACAATAAACATTTATATATTTTTGGGGGAGGGTACTTTTACTTATAATGATGATATACTGTTTACAGGATGCTGGCTAATGGGGAGCATCCTTGGACAAGGGAAGGGGGATGGAGGGGATGGGTGCTCATTCTCCTGCTCATCCTGTAGTTTGTTACTATGGTAATTGAAATTATTATTGGATATAATAGCAAGTGGAGTCATCTAGTCATAATTCTAGTAGTAGTAGTAGTAGTAGTAGTAGTAGTAGTAGTAGTAGTAGTAGCAGTAGTAGCAATAGTAGTAGTAGTAGTAGTAGTAGTAGTAGTAGTAGTAGTAGTAGTAGTAGTAGTAGTACTAGTAGTAGTAGTAGTAGTAGTAGTAGTAGTAGTAGTAGTAGTAGTAGTAGTAGTAGTAGTAGTAGTAGCAGCATTCTTTACCTTGTTTTGTAGACGAGTCGGGCCATTTTTGAGCTGTACTGCATGAGTTAGATAATACTAGTATGCGTTAATCAAGTGGTTTTTTATTGTTTTCTTGCAGAATTTTGTTGATAGAATTTTCTCGCGTGTTTCCTGTTTTGTTTTGTTCCATAGTTTAGTGGCTGCAAATGATATTCGGTGTTTTCCTATGTCTGTCCGTGTGTATTGCTCATGTAGTTTATGTCTGCTTCTAGTGTTATGTTGGTGGATGTTAATTTTGTTTAAAGTGTCGTGGTGGAAGTCTTTGACAATAGTTAGCATTTGAGATTTTCCTATGTTGGTGAGCTTAAGCAATTTTTCTGCTTTGAACATGTTTTGGCCCTCTTCTGCCCTAGAAAATAGTTTGATGCTTTTTTTTTGGAGACTGAATTTTGGATATTCTGTTTTTGTAGGTGTTAGTCCAAACAGCGTTGCAGTAAGTGAGGTGCGGGAGGATCAAGGTGCTGTACAGTGTTTTAACAGTGGCCTGTGTCATATATGGTTTTAGTCTTTGGATGACACCTATTCCTCTTGCTACTTTTGCTGTAACTGTTTCGATTTGTTTGGCCCAGGTCAAGTTTTTATCTAAATATACTCCTAGGAACTTTGCATAAGGGGCCTCTTCAATTTCCTTATTGCTAATGTACAATTTTGGAACCTCTTTATTTATTAATTCTCTAGATTTTGAAAATAACATATAGTTTGTTTTATCCACATTTAGTGATAATTTATTTAGTGAAAACCAGTTAGTAATTTCTTCCATTTCCTTATTTACATTTTTATATAATGTAGCTATGTCTTCGTCAGAGCAAAAGGCATTGGTGTCATCAGCAAATAGTATTAGTGACATATGTTTGCATATGTTAGGCAGATCGTTCATATACAAGAGGAACAGCAGAGGGCCATGGATGGACCCCTGAGGGACACCGCAAGTTAGTCTCCTATTTTCAGAGCAAGTTGCATTGAATTGCACACATTGCGTTCTGTCACTTAGATAACTTTCAAACCAGATGAGTGCACTTCCTCGGATTCCATAATAGGCAAGTTTTTCTAGTAGGATTTTATGATTGATTGTGTCGAAAGCTTTCGAAAGATCCAAAAAATGCCTATTATGTGCTTTTTCTTTTCAATTGATTCTATTATTTTTTCTGTCATTTCAATTAGTGCTAGCATTGTTGAATGTTTTTCACGGAATCCGTATTGTGATGTATAGAGGATTGACTTTTTATCTAAGTAGCTGATAAGCCGATTGTACATAAGTCGTTCCATTAATTTGGAGAAAAGTGGAAGTATTGAGACAGGTCTATAGTTTGTGAAATTAGATGAATCCTTTGCTTTGTATATAGGTGTTACTCGTGCTGCTTTTAATTTTGATGGAAATATGCCTTGAGTGAAAGATAAGTTACAGATGTGGTTAAGGGGTATTAGTAGCGCTAACGTGCAGTGTTTGAAAATACTCCACTTGAAACCATCCAAGCCAGCACTTTTTGCAGGATTTAGTTTGTTAAGAATGATAAAAATTTCTTCATTTGTGACCGGGTTAGCGAAAAAAGAGGATTGATAGTCGCCTGTGAGATAATCACTATATTTATTAGAGGATGTTGATTTGGTTTTATCTGAAAGTGTTGGACCTATATTAACAAAATAGTCATTGAATCCTGTTGCAATTTCTAAATCATCAGTTATTATCTTGTTATTATAAAGAAATTGTGTTTGTTGCGCTTTGCGGTTATTTTTATTCAAAAGTGATTTAATTATTTTCCATGTTTCATTTATGTCATTCTTGCATAGTTCAAATTTGTTATGGTAGCAAGTTTTTTTTGCTGTTTTGATTATTTGGTCCAACTTGTTTCTGTATTTCTTGAATTTCTGTTCATTATGCTTTGTTTGACATTTGATAAACGTCAAATAAAGACTATGTTTTTTTATGACAGGCAGCTATCAGTCCAGTTGTTATCCATGGTTTAGTCGGGTTGTGTTTAAATTTCTTTTTTTTTTTCATGGGAAAGCTGTTTTCGAAGATGTGCGTGCAAATTTCATGGAACTTGGTGTAGGCACTTTCGCAGCACTGTATGTCTGTTACTGCATGCCAATCCACCTCAGACATGTATTTTTTAAATTGTTCAATATTGACCTGATTTATTTCTCTGCATTTAATTTTTTCATATTTGAATGGCTTTGTGCAGGTCAGCTGTCTTTCGAGAAGAAAAATTGGTAGGTGGTCTGACGTGTCAGTAACGAGAATTCCTACCTCCGATCTATTACTGAAGTTAATGTTATTGCTGAATATATTATCAATAATTGTGGCCGAAACATCACCTATTCTAGTCGGTTTTGTAATGGTTGGGTAGAATGAATGAGCATTTAGTAAGTTTATAAAGTTTTGTGTATGAAAGCAAGTTTGTCTCATCAGGTCAATATTGTAGTCACCCATGAGGTAGATAGTTTTGTTTTCCTTTTGAATAGTTGCCAAAGTTCTTCCTAATAGTTCAATAAGACGTTCCTTATCGCCTTTAGGTGATTTATAAATTGTACCTACAATTTTTTTTTTCTCGTTTCGGTGTTTGAATTTCGATAAACATTGTTTGAATATGTTCTTCAATATTAGAAAGGTCATCTCGCTCAATGAATTGGACATTTTCTTTAACATACATGCCTACACCACCTCCCCTGCCCATGGTTTTGTGCTTTTCAACAAATGTGTAGTTCTTTATATTGATACGGTTAGTAGGTGAATTTGCATGTATAAATGTCTCTGTAATTCCAATAATTCCAAATTCATGTGCACTCATATCTAGGAGACGGTGTAACTTGTCGATGTTCCCCATGAGAGATTGCATGTTGATAAATAGAAGTGAGAAGGCTATGTGTTTTTTGTTTCCTAGTAGATTGTCATTGAATGTTTTTGGGAGGATGTATTCACAGGTTGGTGCAGATATATTTAGATCATTTCTAGTATCAGCATGGTTAAATTGGGATAGGATTAATTCGAATGGGTTTGGAGTGGTTTTTTTGTCGTCAGTAGCCTTAGTAGTAGTAGGGTTATAGTATGGATTTAGAACAGCCAGTGTGAAGTCTGTATTGTCATTGTAATGATTGTACGGGAAAAGTGACTTGTTGCAGTTGGTACACCACCAGCAGGTGTTGTCAGCTTCGAGGTTGCGATAGTCAGATGTTGTTAATTTGGAGCAACTTAGATGAATCCATGTGCTACATAAGTCACATAATAGTGCTCTCTGATTATTCTTAACAGGTTTCCTACAGGATGAGCAAGGGAATTTAGTGGGCATGGGTTAGGTTAGTGGGAATATGGACAGGGGGGAAATAAGGCAAGGGAACTACTGAAGAGATGGAGGTTATTGGGGTCATTTGGAGGACTGAATAGATTTCTCTATTTGGCTGTAATATTGGTTATTATCGTGATTTAATTGTATATAACACCATCTAACCAGTGGATACACTGGATGAGATGGGTCAAGTGTCAAATTGCAATAAATAAGAATTGTGGGTGAGTTACTAAAAGTAAAATTGAGAACCTGTTATCATCAATCATTAATTGATCATTGGTTAGTATATAAAAACCAATAACATGTTGAGTATTTTTGCAACTTATCAGACCGGAAGCAGTTGCTGCCTTAGGCAGCAACAGCCTCCAGTCAAACCAATTTCAAAATACCCAGCAGATTATTTTTTGAATTATCAAGAATCTGCCATGCGGGCGACTTGATTTGTAGGGGGTAATTATCCTTGAACATGCTATAATTATTGCGTTCAAAATGGGTAAAAATGAGAACCTGTTATCATCAATCATTAATAGATCATTGGTTAGTATATGAAACCAATCATCGATCACAAAAATAGTAACAATTCCCAACACTAATACAGAGTACATAATGATACAAACACATTGACAAACGCTGTTCAACATACAGGCATATGACGTTACTTTTCACGGAAGCATATGTGGGACGTTTGGTGTCTAAGACATTAATTCTTTCAGCACTGAAATAGTATGTTATTTTAGTAGTATGAATATTTTTGCAACTGCCCGACTGGAAGCCATTGCTGCCTAAGGCAGCAACAGCCTCCAGTCAGACCAGTTTCAAAATACCCAGCAGATTATTTCTTAAGTTATCAAGAATTTGTCATACCTGCGACTTGACTTTTTTTAGGGGTAATTATCCTTGAACATGCTATAATTACTGCATTTAAAATGAGTCAAAATGAGACCCTGTTATCATCAATCATTAATAAATCATTGGTTAGTATATAAAACCAGTCATCGATCACAAAAATGATACCAATTCCCAACACTAGTACAAAGTACATAATAATACAAACACATTGACAAACGCTGTTCAACATACAAGGCATATGACATTACGTTTCACAGACGCATATGTGGGACGTTTGGTGTCTAAAAGATTAATTCTTTCAGCTCTGAAATAGACATTAATTCTTTCAGCACTGAAATAGTTTGTTAATTTCAAAGCAACCATACTAATAACATGTTGAATACTTTGAAACTTGCCCGACTGGGAGCCGTTGCGGCCTGAGGCAGCAACAGCTTCCATTCAAATCAGCTTCAAAATACCCAACAGATTATTTCTTAAATTATTAAGAATCTGTCATACCTGCGACTTGATTTGAAGGAGGTAATTATCCTTGAACATGCTATAATTACTGCACTCAAAATGGGTATCATCAATCATTGTGGTGGAGCCTCATGTGCAACAATTAACTTACTGGGATCCAGAATCGCCTGTGTGCAGTTTATTTTAATCTGTTTCAAGGCCAAGTTGTTTCAAGCAGCTGCATATCTTCTTATATAACATGTCAGTAGCGGAGTGCAGCTATGGGCATACAAGAAGGAAATGTACAAGAGTTTCATCCTCAGTTTTACATAATGGACAAATCATTGGGCCTCTTCTGTTCTGTGTCATGCCGCCGAGCAAATGGTAGCTATGCACTAATAATTTAGCTTGAATGGTGGCTTTACACACTGAAATCTTATCCGTGTTGCCGCTTTCCCACAGTGTGTGTGCTTTTCCCACTTCACAGGAATTTATGTTGAGACACTGCAGTGTTCTCTTTTCAGCAGCCTCTTTCTTTAGTTTCCTGTACCAGTAGGCATGAACCTGATCGAGCTGACACCAGTTCTTTCCATTTCACTTTGCTTGGGGACTCTTTCAAAAAGGCTATATGATGATGGCAAACTATAGGTGCCTACATATGAGGATTTACTTTGTTTTCACCACCCAACTGTGTGATGTTTCTTGCTTAATAGCTAATTGCCTCTCAGTTATATGCTTCTCTACACAGCATGTTCAGGGAAAACGTCAGAATCCTTTTATGTAGTTGACCTTCAAGTGGTAGGGCTCCAAGTAGGCCTGTTTGGTTAATCAATATTTCATTGATAGTCGAGTGTAAAATAAAATAATCAAAAAATCCAAAAAGTCGATTTAATCGACCAAAGATCGATTAATTATTTTAATCAGTCAATCAATCAATTTAGTGTTTAGTCTTGTAATACAGCTAATGCATCGGTGGTTTGCTTGCTCTAGCAAGGTAGTTGTATACACATCTATTCCTGACATTCAAGCCCACCCGTCCCGAGTCATAGTCCATGCATGCGAATGTTTATATGAGTAATTGCTTGATATGCCAATGATCGGAAGCAGTTGATTGCTACTGTTTAATATCCCCATCTGAAGGCTGTAGGCTGAAATGTTTGTATTCATTTTGTGAACAATGAAAAAAATATGAATTACTGTTTCTCATAGCAAAGTCATAAGGCAGCAACAACTTGCAGTCAAATGATTAGCAAAATAGTCGACTTTTCTAATGATTGAAAAAATGCACAAAATTGACTTCGCAGTAAATTAAAAAACTTTCAATCCAAATTTTTATAGATTTTGCCGATTGTTTTGTAACTAATTTGACTTAATGCTCTTGCTCCTCACAGTCAAATGATTTTTAAAATATTCAGCTTTTCCAATGCTGGAAAATAGGGAAACATCATAGATAGGCGCTATGGGTGAGTTCTATATAATTAATATGTTAAAATTAAATTGGTGCCTTTATATTGGCTTGAAAATCTGGGCATACGCGCCAGTGTCTGAAGAGCATTATCCAAAGGGAACGGTTGAACAATGGATTCCAAATTGACTTCATTATACTGGGCAGGGATGTTCCTCGTGTTCAGCCAATCAGAGGACTGCGTGATATAGCCCGTCCTATTGAGCTTCTTGCGGTCTTTTCATAGGCCTACTTAGTTGAGGTAATCTAAACCTAACCAGAAACCAATTTACAAAATTGTGTATTCTGTTATTCTTATAGACAATCTGGCATTTTAGCCATTTATTTATTTATTTATTTATTTATTTATTTATTTTTTATTATTATTATTATTATTATTATTATTATTATTAATTTTGACCTATACTCTCTCTCTCTCTCTCTCTCTCTCTCTCTCTCTCTCTCTCTTTCTCTCTCTCTCTCTCCCTTACCCACGCTCCCTCCCTCCCTCCCTCTCTCACTCACTACGTAGTCGCTACTTCCAAGGTTCCAAGATTAAATAATCGATTATCTGATTAAATCGATTATTTATTTCCATAATCGAACAGCCCTAGATCCAAGGAACAAATAGGCAGCCACATTCGCAGAAGCAGTTGGCAAGTGCTGTATTCTCTTGAGATGTGTTTATAAAATTCCTCGAGCTTGTCCACATCTGCTGATTTAAGAATCAATCTTTCCAACTCATGCAGAAGAACTGGGGTGATGTACATATCTCAGATATGTTTTGATGTAACAGTAGTCAGCCCATTTAGCCCATGTAGCCCAGCAGCCATCAAGGAATAGGCAGCTCATCTTGCTGAATTTATTTTGCACTTTATTGTACTACGGTGTTTTTCCAGCTTTGTGGTATCCAGTACCTTTCCATTAAGATATAGGCTCGTGGACAGTGAGCCTTTAATTGCCATGGTGGTGGTCCTAGTACTACTGAAAAGGTAGCATTCATTGGCTGCATTTAGCCGGGCCTCATTAATCAGCTGCTGCATGGCATTTGTTGTACTTGCAACAAGTACTAAATCGTCTGCACACATAACCACACCACTTGGAATTGTACCAATTCGATATATTGCTGGATGAGTCTCATAATTATCTAGTAGGCTGTTGAAGAGATCTGTGGATGACGCACCTCCTTGTCTGATTCCTTGACCCTTTAAATGCTCTTGAGAGATTTCCTTTCCATTTAATTGCTGCACTAATACCTGTATACATACTAGCAAGTATGGTCCATAGCTTGCCAGTAATACCTTGAGAGTACACAGTAGGTATAAGTCCTGCATGGTCTACAATGTCGAAGGCCTCAACGAATGTAATTCACTGGTAAGTCTTGTTATCCATGGCTTCAGCAATAGTTTCACTTACTATGAAGACTACATTTGCTGATGAGCACTTTTCAGTGAAATCAAATTGGAGTTTGCTATCTGACTGTTTCAGTATTGGCCTGATGCATTTGACAATCTCCTTCTCAACAACATTGTCAAGGATAGAGCCAACAGCAATCCATCTGTAATTTTCTGAGTATCGAACTGACTTGCCATTCTTCAGCACCGGAGTCACCAGGCCAGTTTTCATTGAATCTGGAACTTTTCCATTGTTAGCACATCATTGATAATCATATTTAGGATCAGAATGACCTCATGTGCTGCATACTGTAATGTTCTGACGATATTCCGAATATATCAGCAGCTTTTCCACGTTTGAGCATACTTATATGTTTCTTAGTCTCTCCCATGGTTATAGGATCGAGAGAGTGTGCTGAGGACTCTGTAAGACTAGTCAGCAGATGTCTGAGTTCAGATGATTGCTTCATCACATTATCAAAAGTTGGCTCATCTTTTGGAGTTGCCAACTTCTCAAAGTAAGATGCCCACAATTCAGGTTCTGCCCCGTTGACTTTTGAAGCACTAAAGATAATTGATGTTTCTGCAGAGGGTTTCATGTTTCACAGCTTTTTTTATTGCACTGAACATCTTGCCCTGGTCGTTTTCATTAGGAACCCTTATTGTGTCATGGAGATCATCTCTTTCTTTTGCAATGAGCTGTCGCTGTAATTTTCTCAGAGCCTTTTTTGTTACCCATCTTTTTTTTAGCAGATTCGCCATCCTCTGGATGGCCCTCATCCTTCCACACCCTGTATGCCAACTTTGCATCATAAACCAGAGGTTTTAATTGAATGCTCCATTTATAACCTGCTCTAGCTCTGTTTGTTTTCCTGACAGAAGGGCTAGCATCAAGAGAGAATTGATATAATATGACATTTGTTTTCTTCAGCATCACATCAGTAACATGATATGGACCACATTTTTCTAACATCACCTGTAGATGGGTGGAGGTAAGCTGTTTATATCTATTTATATCCCCCTTTCCCCAGTTTATCTGTCTTTTGACTACTTATGATGAACTGACTTCAATGGGTTTGTACACATTCATGTTTGTGGAACGTTTAGCTATGACAGCATCATGTGCACTGTTATTTATTGGATTGCGAGAATCTACTGTAATATTCGTAATTGGACTTGCTTGATAAGATAGTTCAAGGAAATGATCCAGCTGTGATGTCGTATTTCCAGTAAAGTGGTGATATGTAGGCACATTTGGCATCAAAGAAGATTCTCTATAGCCAGTCTCCACACAAAAATGCTTCAGGAGTTTGTTGTTATTTGTAACCCTGTCTCTGTCAAACAGCCCATTAATGTCACCTGTCCATAAAATTGTACACAATCCTGACTGTTGGGCTGTTAATTCTGCAACTTCATCAAACATACCCCTATAGGTGATGCTTTTATCCAGAGATCCTTCTGCTGGCATAATTGTGTTGATAAGGACGAGTGGATCTGGAGTGATATTGATACGAATTGCCACACAGCGATTGCTTCCATCTGGTCAACTCTCTATTGTATGACTTAGGGATTGATGCCACATAATTGCAACTCCTGCACAGCCTTTACTTTTGTGACATGGTAAGGTTTGACCCTGTTCATCAAAGCATTTCGCTATAAACATGTGGTTTGGGAATGTTTCTGCTATAAATGAAGGTTCGTATTACAGGAAGCGCTCCTGAATACACACTATTGTATTTTTGTTACTTATTAAACTGATTAGATATACATGATTTGATTTGATATTTTCAATGTTAATAGTGACCACTTCCAATGCCTCTTCTTGAACATCATGTTTATGTTCAAGGGTTATTATTGTTGTTGGTACATCCACACGTCTGGTGGTTTGGGTTGTAGATGCGCCCCATCTAAAAAAAATCATTATTACCCTCATTATCACCAGGGACATCATTCCACAGCTTATTATTAATAAGTGACTTTTGATCATGGTAAAAAAACTCCAACCATGCTATCATTTTGCTGTTCAGTACGACATATATCTTCCTTTCGATTTGTGCATTGTACTGTATTAGGCGTCTTGCATTCCCTCATGGTCAAGACTACGATTCTCTACTCTCCATTCTCGTTGAGGAATTGTTTTAGCCGATCCATATGCACTATCATTACCACCCTCCACAGTAGGCTGTTGTAGAGGAAGTAAGCTGTTAGAGGCAAGTTTTACCCGGATGCCACCAGGCCTGTCATCTTCAAATCCATGGTTGTAATCATATATTTGTATGTTGTTTTGCGTCACTTGTCTGTTTTCAGGGCATAATTTAGTATTGGATGTACTATGTCCCATATGCTTGCTTTGGAACTGCTGATGACAGCTATTCTGAAGGTTCTTATGCACTGTGTAGGGGTTTTCTGCATATTTAGGTTTTGATCGGTACTGGTAATTGTTATCATAAGTTCTCTCTGTGTTGGTTATGCGGTCATAATTTTGTCAGTGTTTTATCCTTTCGAAAGACTCCTGGTTGCTGCTATTACTACTAATATTTTTTTTTTCCCACGCCATACCCCCTGTTTCTGATTTTGCGAGTGATTCGTGTGTGAACGAAATTCGCACTGCTAATGATGCAACTTGTCAATCAAGAAGTTTAGCGAATCGGATTACTATGAGGCGTATTGGCATATGGGTAAACCGGTGTGCCAAGCATACTTGGAAAACCTGTGCTGTTCCTAGGGTTGCAAAGCTTCTAGCTTGTTAACCCATTATTTCTTTTTCAAATCATCTTCCTGATTCGCATTCGTGTTGGTGATTCTACGTAACCATATTTTTATTGAATATTTTTATTTTTTATATTTAAAAGACAATCTTGTATAATTGAAAGGCTCCAGCACAGAGCCACTAAACTTGTTCCCCATTTGAAAAACTCCTGCTACACAAACAGGTTAAAGGCTTCGAACCTCATGCCACTAAAATACAGAAGGCTTAGAGGAGACTTAATCGAAACATACAAATTTATCCATGATGATTACAACATTGACAAAAACACATTCTTTCAATATCTTTGACTGATCAAGCAACACACGTACTAGAGGTCACACATTCAAGCTCAACACTAGCAAAGAAATTCGTAAGCATTTTCCACAAACCGAATTACTAAAACATGGAACTAAATCCCTTCTGTTGTGGTTGAGGCACCCACGATTGACGTGCTTAAATCAAAACTAGATACGCAGATAAATTACATAATATGCAAGTATGATTTAACCAAGCTAACGGATATCTAAGACAAATTTAGAAATATACCCAAATACCAGGCACAGAAGGGTGTAAGCATGAGCGTACTCGGCACAGCGCAGCTGACGCGGGGAACACCCATCTACTCCACAGCACTTCCCCAAGTTAACCATGCAGGGCCCTGAAAAATGTCAATCAAGCAAATAAACACTTACATGGAGACAAATTTAGAAATATACCCAAATACCAGGCACAGAAGGGTGTAAGCATGAGCGTACTCGGCACAGCGCAGCTGACGCGGGGAACACCCATCTACTCCACAGCACTTCCCCAAGTTAACCATGCAAGGCCCTGAAAAATGTCAATCAAGCAAATAAACACTTACACGGAGAGGACGGGCTCCTAATACCACTTGAATCTGTTGAGGTTGAAAAAGATCTAGGCATATTTATAGACAGACAACTTAGCTTTCGGAGACATGTTCTGGAACAGGTAAATAAAGCCAACAGGATAATGGGAATAATTTGCCAAACCCACACATGGCTAAATAATGACAATTTCACCCTGCTGTACTGAGCATTAGTACACACTCACATTGAATACGCTAATAGTGGCTGGTGCCCATACAAAGAAAGATATCAATACTGTCAAAAATGTTCAAAGGAGGGCAACCAGACAGTTTCCATCATTGAAGGGACTGAGCTACCCTGACAGGCTAAAAAGACTAAATCTCCCATGTCTGAAATCTAGACGACACCGGGGAGATCTGATTAAAGTATATAAAATCATGACTCTTATAATGACATGCAACTAACAAAACATCTTTTCACATTAAGAATTAAAGAAACATTGCTTTTCACACAATTTCAGAATACATTATTTTACCAAAAGAATAATCGATGCTTGGAATTCACTATCTGATCACATCGTAACATTCGAAAATCTAAACATGTTGAAGAACAGATTGGACAAATACTGGGCAACCCAAGAAATAAAATTTAACTATCAAAGCAGCCTAACTCTATAACAGCCTAGCACAAAACGGAACATAGAGGCTTTTCAGCCTGGGTTCTGTAAATCAATCTTATCTTATCTTAAACAACTTTAACTAAACAAAGTACCAGCACTAATAATACAATATCAACACAATTTCCCGAGGCATTAACAAGCCAATGGCTTATGCCTCGTAAAATGATGATGATGAAATTAGGCATTGCTTATAAGCGAACGCAGACAACATTTATTGTTTAAATAAAAACAACGAATTTGTATAAGGTCGAAATGCCCTAAATGTGTTGTCAATGCGCTATAATAGATTTGAAACACATTTTCAGCACTTTCGAAGAGGGTGGGGTGGGGGAGGGGTGTTGGGGGGGGGAGGGGGGGCAACAACGTTCATATAGTAACAATGATGTCATAGAGAAATATTGTCTGCTAGAATTTTCTAATCATGCTTATCAATAAAAGGCTACAAAAATGTGAATTAATGCATGTCAGAGAGTAAATGCATGAATGCACATCCCATCTGTGTGTGAACGGCATGGTATCGGGCCTAAAGTTTCATGTTATAGCGCTAAATCCATACAATATTGACAACCACGACTTTCCACGGCCATGGGTGTGCAAAATAATATGAACCAGTCAACGAAACCTCATATGGCATTTACATATGCAAAAATAGGAATAACTATAGCTTTTACCTGGCCTGCTCCATATCGCTTAATACTTTTACATTCGCTCGCACGCACGCACGCACGCACGCACGCACGCACGCACGCACGCACGCACGCACGCACGCACGCACGCACGCACGCACACAATGAAGGGTCATATCCCATAATGCAATGGGGGACCATGAAAAGAAACCACAAAAGCTATATCATAAATCGGAAACCGCACATTCTCAGTCTCATGGTATATGTATTTTAGCCTGTTTCCCTGTCTCATTTTCTGTTTATTTTTCCTCATTACACGTGCGTACATGTTATCTATATACGGTTACTTCATTTGTGATGGCTTCGCACAAATCGCTCACTGCATTCACTATTAACATTGGACGCAAATTATCGAAAGAAACCCAAATTGACCCTGACACAAGTATACAGGACTATTTAACAGGCAGCTATCAAGCTTCAGTTTTTCTAAACCTTACTAACCCAGAAGAGATTTCTAAACAACTATTGCAAATTAATATTAATAAAAGTGCAGGTATTGATAACTTTAAATGGAGTATCTTTAAAACGTGTCTAACAGTGATACTAATTCTTTTAACCCACATATGCATTCTATCCCTGGAGCAGAGTGTCTGTCCATCATGGTTAAAAATAGCATGTGTGACACCACTATGCAAAGCTAAAGACCCATCTGACTTCACTAACTATCGACCCGTCTCAGTACTTCCACTGTTTTAAAAACTGTTGGAGAGACTTTTCTATAATAAATTAATGAATTATCTAAATAAGTATACTCAATAGCATATGAGGCACAAAATGGCTTTAGAGAAAGACATTCCACAATGCTGACCCTCATTGGCATGTTGGCAAGGCTTTAAATCCATTATAAAAAAGGAACACATTCTTGGTATTTTCTTAGAGGTTTCGAACACTTTCAACACAATTGATCATGACAACTTAATACAACAATTATCCTACTATGGAATAAGAGGAATTCACCTTTCCAGATTATCCATCCGTCATCTGACCTCGTATGACGTCATAATCAGCTCAGCACGTGTATAATGATGTCACAATCATTACGTCACAAAGGGTTCCATATAGACTGCCATCAAATCTCAAATAATCTGACACGTTGTATGAATTGTATGCCTTCGTAATTCTTTGCTATTTAATAAACATGCTGTTCAATATTTTGAAACTAATTTCACTGGGCGCTGTTGCTGCCTTAGGCAGCAACAGTACCCAGTCAAATTAGTTTCAAAATATTCAACAGCTTACCTGTGTAGTTTATTGGAAATTGATAGTCATGGTGTTCAGAGACTGATAGATCCCAACACGAGCGAGGTGTGGGTGGAGCTTAGCTAGAGATGGGCGGGGAATAGCTAAAACCGGAAAGGTTCATTGTGTTAAACCGGCTAAAGGTTACCTAGGCGATAGGGTACAATGTGTGCAATACAATGGAGTTTGCTCTAGCAAAGAAACCCTGGTTTATGGTGTTCCACAAGCATCAATTCCTGCCCCCCCCCACCCCTCTTGTTTCTACTTTATATGAATGACTTACCCACTGTCTGCAACCAACTCTCACTAATATTGTTTGCAGGTGATACTAATGCTTTTTGCCATCATAAAGATATGGAAACGTTGTACAAAATGTAAATGAAGAAATGGTTAAAGTAATAAATTGGTTCAAAATAAACAAATTATCATTAAATGTTTCTAAAACTAACTATATTCTTTTTACAAAATCTAGCACAACTAATTTACCAAAACTCTACATTAATAACCAAGAATGCTTAAACATTACTTACCACAAACCATACTAAAACACTATACTACACTCAAGTACATTCACAGATCACATATTGCAACACTGTTTGGACTAATACACACAACAATAAATTAGCAAGACTAAAATCACTTCAAAAGAAAACTATCAAACTCTTCTCCCAAACAGGACAGGCTAAAATCTATACAAACAAGAAAAATTACTAAAACTCGAAGACATTGGAAAACTGCAGCTACATACCATTTTAAGTGATTTTGTTAATGGTAATTTACCAAGCTCACTAGCAGAACACTTTCACATAAATACAGAAATTCACTGTTATAACACTAGAACACAGTCTCCATATACCATATAACAGAATGGAATTGTCAAAATCTAATCCCTCTATACAAGCCATAAAATTATGAAACAATACAGACCTGTCCCGCAAATCAACGAGTATAGCCACACGAAAAGACATGAAGCCCTAAATATAATGTCACTGAAATGTAGACGATTTCGAGGAGATTTAATTGAAACATTCAAGCTCATCGGGGATCTATATAATATTGCTAATGACTACTTTTTCGAGCCATCGAGTATTATACACACCAGAGGGCATATGTTCAAGGTCAACATAAAACGCAACACCAACGATATTCGCAAGCACTTTTTTGCTAATAGAGTGGTATCACATTAGAATGCACTGCTAGCTAGAATAGTCAAAGCAATAGCATTTGAATTAGTCAAGAGCAAACTCGATATCTACTTCAAAGAAAGAACATTTGAATTCGACTGAACAGGCATACGTATACCAGCTCATCACAAAGTCATACTGCAATTCTTCCAATACAGTGAACTGATCTTGGAGTATCCTGCGTATCTACAAGAACATGCTCTGTAGCGATTTCAATTATTGATAGATAGGTCTCTGCTTCCACATCCGCATTTTGTGGTAGCCTGAAGAGACACTAGCGCAAAAAGGAGACTCGGATAGCGATAAACACAGAAAATGAAAACAACAGCAATAAGAACAACTATAGCCTCCACAAGTCAACGTGCAAACAAATGCTAGGCACAGCAGGATGTAACCATGAGTGCATGCGGCACACCACAGCTGAAGCGGGGAACACTCATCTGCACCACAAATCAGTGTTAATCCTTGGCACTCTGATGTCAGAATTTTAAATTTTGAAATTAAATTGAAAGATGATCTGTGTTCATTTTTCGGCGAATTTGATGGAAAGTGTACACCAGTTTCTTGACACGGCAAAAGATGGAATATTGACATGAGAATGGCAAGGGTCAGAGTCTTAAATCTAACGGTTTCGAGCAGACTTAATTATGCAACAACAGTCAAATCATTTGAGAACAAACTAGAAATTAACTTCAAGGAAAAAACCTTTGAATTAGACTGAACAAGCAATACTACAACACTACTACAACAAAAACACTGAGGCAATAACAAACCAATAGCTTATGCCCCGTAGAATGATGATGATGATGACGATGATGATGATGATGATGATGATGATGATGATGATGATGATGAGATGATGATGATGATGATGATGATGATGATCTTACGCACACAGGTTATTACACAAAATTCCTTTAAGAAGACCATCAAGCCGAAGGTTATAAAATACATGTCCTTAACACCGTTTTCACAAACACATACCTCAATTTCAACACAACCACACAGAAAATCTTATTTTTGGCAATTTCGGTACTGGCAAAACCCCATGGCTCTGTCCTTAACCTTGCAAGTATCTAGTCACCATGGCAAGTTGACGTGTCTCCCCCCAAAAAACCCAGAACAATTTGAACAGGATGTAAGAACTGCTCTGTCCACTGTTTTTGCCATTTTTGACATTGTTGGAGTGGAACATATTGCTGCCTTAAGCAACCCTGTCTTCCAATCCAATTGTTTCCGCAACACTCAACAAAACAGTTCAAAATATTCAACAAGACGTTTTACTTTGAGCTGTAATATATTTATGTACATCTATAAAATAATAACAACAATATACATTATATACTAATACATGTAGTCATGAAAGTAGGAGAGAAATGCTAGTATTAATATTTGTTGTTGTTGTTGTTGTTGTTGTTGTTGTTGCTGCTGTTGTTGTTGTAGTTGTTGAAGTTGTTGTTGGTGTTGTTGTTGTTGTTGTTTTGATAATAATCATAGTGGTGACAGTGGTAATGATAATGATAATGACAGTGATGATGATAATAATAATAATGCTAATATTGATATCTGTTGTTACGTGTTGTAGTGGCTGCTGTTATTATTATTATTATTACTATTATTATTATTATTATTATTATTATTATTATTACTGTTGATATTGATTATTATAATGGCGATGAATTTGATGATAATAGTGATTTCATTGGTGGCCATCCTGGATTTAATTTCCAGACATTTTGTCGAAATCCAATGAAACACCACTCATCCTCAAGCAATTGGCCCAGCTTCGACAAAACGTTAATGAAAGGACCCTATGGTGATGGGCTTCAGCACTTCTCCTAAGAATCTTGATTTATCCAATCTTGTTGAAGTCCATCATGTACCTTCTGAAAATCCTCTAAAAACGTATCTCCTAAATCGCTTTGCCACGTTGTCCAAATTTTGTCAGAGTGATCATGCGGTGGTGGGCTGCAGAACCTTACTGAAAGGTCAAGTAAAACTAAGGTTAATTATATTGACGATGATGATGATGATGATGATGATAATGATGATGATGATCATAATAGTTTATTAACTGTCTGACTGCTGAGTTTTTGCAGACGGCATATTCCAAGGGTTATATCGCTAGACCTGCTAAATACTTTGAAACAATTTGACTGAAAGTTGTTGGCGCCTAAGGCACCAACAACTTTCAGTCAAATTATTTTCAGGATATTCCGCAGTTCAGAGTTATTGTTCATTGAAATTATTGGCTGGTGGTTTCCAGCGGCGAGACAGTTAATGATAGTAACAGTTGTGATAATTCTAACTATATAATAGTTATAAAAAAATTATAATAATTGTAATAGTGATGATCATGTTAATACTGATGGTAATGTTAATAATAATAATAATAATAATAATAATAATAATAATAATAATAATAATAATAATAATAATAATCAAGGCAGGAAGAACCCCCCCCCCCATCCACTCCCCCCCCCCCTCACCCCACCCCTCTTCCTTCGATTCATCGAGCGGAACCTTTGTGGTACAAGATCAAAACAACAGCCTACCATGTCACTGTCAGATTACCACTTGAATATGCCTCCACTGTGTGAGACCCCCACAACAAGAAGTATACCACATGTATTGAAAGTGTTCAATGGAGAGCAGCCTCATTCAATAACAACTACCATGATTTCTCACTGGGCAGTGTCACCAAGATGATTACTGAGTCTCTAGAACATCCCAGAGCACCGAATCGCCATACAATATTGCATAACAAATCAATAATCTAATTCACATACTATACCAGCTGACCGACATTTGCATACTATTGACAGGCATACATGAGCAACCCAGAAACTAAGAACGATCCATACCATCAAGGACTGTTACAAGTTCTCATATTTTTCCGGAGAAAATTAAACCAATAAAACCTACTGACACCAGAAGCAGCCACAACTGACACACTTGGCAGCTTTGAGATCATGTTGGGCAGATTATCAGCTGATTTCGTGAAAGGAATGAGTGTAGCACGGTACATAATTAGTAACTTGTAATAGCCACGGGCTGCCTGTACAGATACAATGAGTAATTTACCTTCTCAAAAAAGGCCTTCTCATTATTTTGGGTGGAGAAAGGAGACTAAGCAGAACCACAAAAGGTCTTTGGAACTATGGTAAATCTCAAGTAAAAATTAAGTCATGTATATTCGACATCGATGCTGCTGGAAATTATTGACCAGTTAGCCGTACAAGTATTTTTGATCCTTTTAAAATAATCAGACAACATAATTGACAATGTAGATATACATAAACTGAAAGAAAGCAGTTTGACGCTAGAAAAGTTAACATTAAAAGGATGCTAATCCCATTCAAATATTGTATTACATCGATAGATTATTGTTGATAGATTCCATATCAGTCATATCCCGTCACGTTCCCTTATCTGTATTACAAGTATCTGCTTTATAATACTGCTTAAATGTTGAATAATGAGCGCCACCACTTTTTCTCCTCAAGTGATAGTGTGTGATGTCATGTAAGTCCCAATGCATCACATTCTTTATTATGTAATAATCACCTTATCGAATCATCTTTGCAGATGATACAACGATGTACACAGAGACAAAGATGCTTGAAGAGAAGGAAAATCTACAAGAAAATCTGGATTTCCTGAAAAGATGGACTGATATATGGTTACTGCGGTTCCACCCAAATAGATGCAAAGTTATGAAGGTACAGAATGGAACAAAGAAAGACGAAAGCATATGTGATTATTGTCTACAAAAGCAGAATGGAGACTTGGTGCCCCTGGAAAATGTGGCAAAAAGATATAGGCGTCACAGTGAACGATAACTCGTCATTTAAGCAACACATACGCCCGCAGGTTAATAAGGCAAGTGCTATGATGGGACTGATAAGGAGATCCTTCAGTTTTCTAGATGAAGGCATGTTCGTCAACCTTTTCAAGGCGCTGGTTAGACCTTACCTGGAACATGCTCTATATTGGGGGGGGGGGGGGGGGGGCGCACACCAAAAGACCATAGCAATGATGGGAAATGTACAGAGAAGAGCAACAAAATTGATTCACACACCGGGGGATCTAAAGTATCCTGCTAGATTAGGAAAGCTAGGACTTCCATCACTCAAATATAGAAGACTAATAGGAGATATGATAGAGGTTTTTAAAATACTGAATGGAATATACGATCCAGAAGTTACGGAAAATATTCTAGAAATATCTAAAAGCACGGCAACAAGAGACCACAACCTAAGGTTAGTGAAAAAGAAGTGTCATTTGGACATACGGAAATATTCATTCACAAATAGGTATGTGGAACAGGCCTAGCTAGAACTTAAGTACTGATGTGGCATTTGCTGGTGCGCTTGGCTAGCCGTTCAGAACAGCCTACTGAGCGCACCAGTAAATGCTATATCGGTGCTTAAGTTCTAGGTAAGGCTGAGCAAATTTTGGAAGAACCAGAAGATGAACATTTACCTTATCACGGACTATAAATTGCCTGGGAGTCGCGTGTGAGAGTGTTATCTTTCATGTGCAACTGACGAGGCGGATACAGAGGCTGAATAAGCCTGAGTCCACAGTGCTATCCTATGAAATCATATGAAATGGCTCGAAACCAGTTGCCAGCGATTAGTTATAAACGGCAATGAATCTATGCTGGAGGGAGTGCCACAAGGGCCAGTCCTCGGTCCTTTATTATTTTTAGTCTTCATTACGCAGCGATATTTTAAACAATATTAGACTATTTGCTGATGACACCTATTTATATGTAGGCCTAATATCCGATAACTTAGAAGCACACATGGCTGGTTGAGTTTAATGCCTTCAGAACTACGTCCCTGTTCCTATCCCTGCAGGATGAACCGTCTTTCCTATTAACTTCAAAAATTATGAAATAGTTCCATCAAATAACCATAGATATCGTGGCATTACTTACAATAACAGAGGCGCATATGGATCACCAACATTGAAACCCTAATCGCAATACAACCTTTCCTTACTTAAAGGCCTAAATATATCCTAGACATGAAATGCTTTGAAATCATGCGTACAAGCTGTATTAGATCATGTCTAAAATAGGCAGATGTTGCCTGGGATAGCATATCTATCACCATATCTTATACCTCGATTAGAGGACATTAAAAAAGAACAGTATGTGGAAAGAGGCGTAATGACGGTGTAGTGAAGGCCTGTATGCAGAAACAAGAATAGAAACGCTTTTACATGGACGCGAATCTCATAGATTATAGATAATCAACGTGGCGAAGTGTGCAGTTTTGAGTAAGTACCTTCCCTCATTATCACAATATCCGTCACACAAATCTATTCACTCCATATCGCAGTAGTACTAAGCTCTTTCGTGGATCCCCCCCCCCCCCCCAGAAACAGTCCGCGCTTGGAATATGTTCCGGCACTGTCGTAGAATTTCAAAGCAAACTTAAAGGCGCCATGTCGCCCAAAGGACAACCTCCTCCCAGGTATTATTTAAGCCACAGGTTGCTAATGTAATTCTATGCAGGCTTCGAAATGGATGTAGTAACTTAAATCGGTATCTATTTGACAACTTTCTGTCAGACTATACTAGCTGTTCTTGTCAATACAGTGATGAATCCAGAACTGACTATCTCCTACACTGTCCTACTTTTAACGACCAAACAGTCTGTCTTCAAGATCAGCTCTGTACGATATCTCACTTGCAACTCTGACAAGTTGACAACAATCAACTTCTATACGGCATTAACAATGTCGACATGGAAAGGAATAACATGATATGTAACATCCTATCCCAATATATAGTCAATACCAACCGCTTCAAGTAACTTCCTATTAATGAATTCGCAACCTTAATGGGTGAAATGACAAATAGCCCGCTATGTACAAACCTGATGAAAACTGCACTTATAGCCTTCCCCCTCCCTCCCTCTCTCTCTCTCTCTCTCTCTCTCTCTCTCTCTCTCTCTCTCTCTCTCTCTCTCTCTCTCTCTCTCTCTCAGATGGACGGCAGATGGACGGATGAACGCACACACGCTCACTACTCATTATAGTTAATACCAGTGCTTGTGATGGATTATTAATGGAGGGGTCCGATTTGCCAGCCAATTATATGACATCATGATCAATTACTTCATATGTAGTCTGACGTCACACTATATATATATATAGTGCTTACCTGTATAGCTACCTTGAACTGGGGATTGACATGGAAAGAGTGGGCGAAGCCTGGCCAGAAATGGCCTGCTATTGGATCCACCTATTAATTAGTTATCCTAGTTACATTACCACAATACAATTATATTTTATGAATTTACTGTATTATACCTGTATGTGTATGGGGAAGACAAGGGTATAAGATGCATGTCTTAACGTGCTCCCATTTGGGAAAAAATTAATTCAGTTTAAACCAAATAATTTTAAGATCAAATTATATTTCTTTTCTGTCCAGATGGAAAATATAGCATCAGTAAACACAATCAAAACAGTATACGTGGAGATAACCATGCCTTCATGTTGGTTTGGAAAAATACAAATGTTGAATGTACGCAAGGAAGATCAGTGTTAAGCGCAAAAAATCCAGTCACTTAATTACCATACGACGCAGAAGTCTCCCAACAGAGGTTTATCAGCGAGGAAAAGCACCCTCTTGAGACACTACTTCCAATAGCTGCAGAACAGCTCAAGGCTACCAACCTCTACGTGAATGATGCCAAAGCAGACGTCACTCGCGTATCCCCCTATCTGACACCACAGAAATGAATGATGATGATGATGATGATGATGATAAACATCAAAGAACGTAATATAATCTCCGACCACTAAAGACGAGAAAGAACCTTAAAGGAGCTTATGGTGCTCGCGGTGGACACGACACAGCGGAGTAGGTCGAAGAAAGACTGACTGTAGCTGAAAGAAGCTGCAGAACACAGTCATCATCATCATCATCATCATCAAGTGGGTTGTTATACATAGACAGACATCACATAACTCACGTAACCTGTTAATACACGTAGCCTCTGTCCAGTGTGGATTACTGATGTGCATCGAGTTAGAACACGGCCTTAAGGGAGCCAACTCTCGGAAGCTCTTTATCAAAAAAACTATTGGAGTTATGTCCCCTTAGACAGAAGAGATTGAGCATGACCTGTTTTTGTTACACTTCTATATATTATATTTGTATTCGTATTATTTTAATTGTGAGATTATGATAATTTTAATTCGCCGCCTATGATGAGTTATGATATTTGGTTATGGTAAGGGCTGGTTGAGTGACAACAATAGTTTCCGAGAAATACCCCTAGATGCCTACTATGATGGTGAGGGACTCCTGATGTAGTCACAACAATAAAAATAATTAATTAAGGGAGACAGCAACATAGAGCCTTATTTCAAGAAGAGTCGAGTTACCTCTCTATATCAGTACACGGTTTTTGGCTCATTTTACTGCCCTCGTTTCCTATAGTAAGGGGAAGCGGGTATTGCGTGGGTGGGCGCGTGCGCTAGTACTTGCGTGCGCAACGAACAAATATCCAAACTGCGCCGCTTTGTAAAACAACAGGCAGAGCCAATATATATTTGGATATTGGTGCGTCAGTTGGTCAACGGTGCAGGACCAATATTCATTTGGATGTCGGCATGGCCAATTGATCAATGGCGCGGGACCGAGAGCCAATCTCATATTTGTACAAATATCCAAATGATATTGGTACAAGTAGTAGTAGTAGTAGTAGTAGCAGCAGCAGCAGCAGCAGCAGCAGTAGTAGTAGTAGTAGTAGTAGTAGTAGTAGTAGTAGTAGTAGTAGTAGCAGCAGCAGCAGTAGCAGCAGCAGCAGCAGCAGCAGTAGTAGTAGTAGTAGCAGCAGCAGTAGTAGTAGTAGTAGTAGTAGTAGTAGTAGTAGTAGTAGTAGTAGTAGTAGTAGTAGTAGTAGTAGTAGCAGCAGCAGCAGCAGTAGCAGCAGCAGCAGCAGCAGTAGTAGTAGTAGTAGTAGTAGAAGAAGTAGTAGTAGTAGTAGTAGCAGCAGCAGTAGTAGTAGTAGTAGTAGTAGTAGTAGTAGTAGCAGCAGCAGTAGTAGTATTAGTAGTAGTAGTAGCAGCAGCAGCAGCAGCAGCAGCAGTAGCAGCAGCAGCAGTAGTAGTAGTAGTAGTAGTAGTAGTAGTAGTAGTAGTAGTAGTAGTAGTAGTAGTAGTAGCAGCAGTAGTAGTAGTAGTAGTAGTAGTAGTAGTAGTAGTAGTAGTAGTAGTAGTAGTAGTAGTAGTAGTAGTAGTAGTAGCAGCAGCAGCAGCGGTAGCAGCAGCAGCAGCAGTAGCAGCAGCAGCAGCAGTAGTAGTATTAGTAGTAGTAGTAGTAGTAGCAGCAGCAGCAGCAGCAGCAGCAGTAGCAGCAGCAGTAGTAGTAGTAGTAGTAGTAGTAGTAGTAGTAGTAGCAGCAGCAGCAGCAGCAGTAGCAGCAGCAGCAGCAGCAGCAGCAGTAGTAGTAGTAGTAGCAGCAGCAGCAGCAGTAGCAGCAGTAGCAGCAGCAGCAGTAGTAGTAGTAGTAGTAGTGGTAGTAGTAGTAGTAGTAGTAGTAGTAGTAGTAGTAGTAGTAGTAGTAGCAGTAGCAGTAGCAGCAGCAGCAGCAGCAGTAGTAGTGGTAGTAGTAGTAGTAGTAGTAGTAGTAGTAGTAGTAGTAGTAGTAGTAGTAGTAGCAGCAGCAGCAGCAGTAGTAGCAGCAGCAGCAGCAGCAGTAGTAGTAGTAGTAGTAGTAGTAGTAGTAGTAGTAGCAGCAGCAGCAGTAGAAGCAGCAGCAGCAGCAGCAGCAGCAGCAGCAGTAGTAGTAGTAGTAGTAGTAGTGGTAGTAGTAGTAGTAGTAGTAGTAGTAGTAGTAGTAGTAGTAGTAGTAGTAGTAGTAGCTGCAGCAGCAGCAGCAGTAGCAGCAGTAGCAGCAGCAGCAGCAGTAGCAGCAGCAGTAGTAGTAGTAGTAGCAGCAGCAGCAGTAGAAGCAGCAGCAATAGCAGCAGCAGCTTTACAGGGGTTAGTGATAGGTGGGTTTTTTAAATAAATGAATTTTAGGGAACAAATAAACGCATTGTGAAATCTTGAATGGAGGAATCCAGTTTTAGCCATGGCGTAAACTGTTGAGATTTTCAAACTAATTCAAATTAACAAATCCAACAGCATGTTTATTAGTTAGTAAAGACAACCAATTCGCACAACAGCGCTTAGTGTATTATCAATTAAGCGTTCGTAACGAACTTACCTACGTCATTCATGACGTCATTGATTATGACGTCAAATGATCGGTGGATAAATTGGAAAGGTCCATTGCGTTTGTCGATGCTCTAACTAATCCAGTTTCCTGGTTTACTCAGGAGTCACTCGGGCGGATACAGGAGGTCATTTGGGGTGGTGGAGGTGGGGGGGGGGGGGGCGAGGGGGGGGGGGGGGTGTTGTTGCGGAGGCAACCCAAATTTCAAGGGAGAAAACTCTTGAAAATGGGCTCATTCCGCCACCAGCAGATAAGTAAAAAGAATTGACAGCCCTGCCCGGAGGTGGGGGTGGAGTGCGGCGGGCACGGGCCCCCAAATGCTCCACTTGGATCCGCCGCTGAGTCAGTTCATGCAATCAGCCATTACAAATTTACGTACTTGAACGCCTATAGAACCGTGTTTTGAATGGCGCTAACTAGGCCCAATACGCTGATTATTTCCTGGACGATTGGACTTAAATGCGTTTTTAAACCAACTGTCTTTTTTTGTTTCAGTTTGAATTTATAGTAATTCGCATAGCCGCTAAAACATATCATAATAAGATTCGACTTTGTCTGTCATTAAACGCGTAAACGAACGCGAAATTATGTTCATTAAGCGTAAAATTAACAGAATCAAGCGAGCATTTTTACTTTCTGCTTCCGTGTTTGTCGTCTGCGTTGTCGACAAGCAACAGGGACATTAAAGACTAAAACAGACTCTTGATGTCTTGTTAATGGCGGACTTCTGACAATTCTTGGCGAGTTTTAAACTCCTTATGTCGGTAGTTTGATTAATAACGCGAGAGAGAGAACGTCGATGAAGACGTTTTTAAACCATTCCATTCCATATATCTATAGCTGATGAAAGAATGTGGCAGACGATATTTCCCAATTACTACGCCATTTCGTTTAAGCATCGAACTTTTGTGTAAACAATTTGACTTAATTAAAATTGTTTACAGATATTCAGCATGCATATTATAATTCAGAACCTCGAAACCATTTTTCGACAATTCAGGATACAAAATTTGTAACTCCTCATTATTTTTGATACTTTGATTCTTGTCGGCTGGAGTACAACTCTGGAAGAACACTGCCTGACGATAGCGTTAATTATTCCGCCAGTTTCCATGACGACTCGTCTGCTCTTTTACGCTTCATGGGTCCAAATTGGCTTCGTTCTGAGTTACCGTTCTTTACCTTTGACAAATGAGGGTCTCACGACTCGAATGTTGGCGTAGGAATGCGCGCCTCTGACGATGCCGTCTAAAACATGTAGAGGAACTTTAGTGAAATTGATAGACACCTTCACTCCGCGGTCACGCCCACTTCCTTAATGACGTACCCAAAGTCATTCATACGGATCAACCCTGGTCAATAAAGATTCGGAGGAAAACTAAGACTTGTTTGTTGTATTTGATATAATTAAGACTTGCGTAATATAGCTTCTTAAAGCATAAATCGCTAGTAACATCTTATACACCACCTCCGCGGCCACCGCCACCGCCACCGCCACGCCACCGCCACCACCACCACCACCACCATAGCCACCCTGGCCACCCTAGCCACCACCACCACCACGACCGCCACCACCACCACCACCACCACCACCATCACCACTACCACCACCACCATCATCACCACCACCACCACCACCGCCACCGACACCACCACCACCACCACCAACACCATAGCCACCATAGCCACCACCACCACGACCGCAGAGTCATCGCGACCACCGTCACTGCCAACATTGCATTTTAACACCACAACACGCAACTTTTCATTCATCAACATATTTACCACCGCTACAACAACAATCACCACCACCCAAACGACGACAACGACGACAATGACGACGACAACGACGACGCTTTTTCGAATTACCACCCAATCCATGCATTTGTGCATGAACATTTATAACGTTAACTCCTTAGCCCTTAAGGGACAAAAATGATAACTTAAGCATAATTTAAAGAATATTTTGTTGAATATTTTGAAACTAATTTGACTGGAAGCTGTTGCTGCAGCAACAGCTCCCAGTCAAATTGGTTTTAAAATATTCAACAGCTTTTCTGTATCGCCGTCTTGAAATTCAAATTCTGGAATTCAAAAGACAAATTGGTAATCTACCCAGTATTCAATATGTCACTCAGGGAGCTGGCTATGATATGGTTGGTGGGTCGGTAAGGCCGGGATTTAGAACCACAAAATGGACGAGGCTACTGGATGTTATTGGCGGGAGAAGTCGTTACATAATAATTTAAATCGAGTTTATTGCGAAATTTATTGATGCGCTAAGTTGATAAAATGGTTTTGATTAAATTTTACAACTAAATAATTGACTTATGGCGCGTGCATGGTGTTGCGTATAGTGTTACATAGGACGCGGGAACACCCACACACATGCTTCTCATGTGCGGGCGGGAGAGGGTGGTGGCGGGTAGGTTAAAGGGTTGTTGATGCGCTTGTAATAAAGGAAAACACTCACTCACTCGCGCACGCACACGCGCGCTATCACACACGCACGCGCATACACAAAAGTGCGCGCAGTATTGTAAATTTTTGCCTTGAAGCGATACTTTTTGCCGTTTAGCAGCACCCTTTTTCATTCAAATTACTGTAAATTAGTGGTTTGCACAGTTGAGTGTTAAGACATGCGCATTGCAGTCAGCACAGATGGAATAATGATATTAGTTATGGAGGATTGAACACTGTCTTAACGTCAAGAAATGTAGTTATCAAATATCCGAGTAAGCGATACTAAACATCCACCACGAGATGAAGAAGAAATCATATTAAAAGCAGAAGAGAGGATGGAAGAAGAAGGAGAAGAAAAAGAATAAGAAGAACAGGAACTCTGATGATGAAGGAGGAGAGGATGAGGAGTAGGGGGAGGAGGGAGCGGAGAAGGAAGGGGAGGAGTGGGAGGAGGGGCGGAGGAGGGAGAGGATGGGGGTGAAGGTGGGGGGGGGGGAGGAGGAGGGGGGGGGGCGGGTAGGAGGGGAGGATGATGAATGGGGTGGGTGATGAGGAGGGATATGAGGAGGAGGGAGAGGAGGAGGAGGAGGATGAGGAGGATGAGGAGGAGGAGAGGGGAAGACGAGTTGGAGGGGAAGATTGGGAGGAGGATGGGGGAGGAGGAGGGGGAGGAGGGTGGTGGGGAGGAGGAGGAGGGGGAGCGGATGAGGGTGGGGTGGGGTGGGGTGGGGTGGGGGGGAGAAGGAGGAGGAGACGATGGCGATGACGATCATGATAATGATGATGACAATGATGATCATGGACATGATGATCTTGGCAAATGAATTCCAAGTTTTCTTTGAGAGGTGCCAATATTCAGTCGTTCATATTTTGTTTATTTTCTTAAACAACATTTACCCGCAAAATTATTCTGCACCTGCCGTGTCTGTATATCTTAGACCACAACTCCCCCACGACCCCACTCCCGCCCAATCTGAATCCATGTACCAGGTCTCGTTCTCAATGGAGCCATACATCGCTAGCTCTATACCACCCATTTCTAGCTCTTCCCCGTCCATTTCTAACTAAGCTCCGCCCATTTCTAGCATAGATCCGCCGACTGTATGCATGTGTTGGAATCGATTTCAAACTTTGAAAACTGAATTCCCCGTATCTTAGGCCGTGTTCTCACTAGAGACTTAGGCCGTGTTCTCACTAGAGACTTAGGCCGTGTTCTCACTAGAGACTTAGGCCGTGTTCTCACTAGAGACTTAGGCCGTGTTCTCACTAGAGACTTAGGCCGTGTTCTCGCTAGAGAGTTAATTAATCCTGAATAATGCCATACGTTAGTATGGCGTTATTTACGATTAAATCTCTAGCGAGAACACGGCCTAAGTTTCGGCGTAACGAAACATGTCAGCAGGTGATTATTTTGAAACAATCATTGGTTTCAAAATAGTTAACGGTATGTTTCTTAAATTGTAAATTTACCAAAGACATACAATTCATACACTTTCGTGACGTCATTTTTATTATAGAATTTTAAAATTGTAAATTGTAAATTCACCAAAGACATAGGACCCACACTCCACTGTGGATAATTTGTTTAAGTTGTGACTGGAATTATCCACAGGCCTTTGAATTTTCGCACCCCCCCCCCACCCCCTGCCCCACTACCGCATATCACCCTCCTGTGGTCGTGGGATGTGTGGACGAAAATTCAAACATCTGTGAATTATCCGCTTTTATATTTTCGCCTATGCAATGGCAATTTATTATACACTAAAAGATAAAGCGGCTACGTTTATACAATGCAACCTGCGTACCCTTGATGCTGTATAACTGTAGCAGTTGGGCAGCTCCAAAGGCATCTCTAGACAAACTCGCTGTCTGTCACCGCAAACGCCTGCGCACCATCACTGGACACCTATGGCCAGACAGCATAATTTCCAACGATCCACTATACAAGATGTGTAATACGTCGCCGCTGTCTGTAAAAGTCGCCCAGCAAAGATGGTCCATGGTTGACCATGTGCTAAGGATGCCAGTAGAGACACCAGCACAGAGAGCCCTGGAGTTCGCCCTACTCGGAGCCAGCAAATACAAAGCCAGGAGAGGACGTCATTGCATAAATCTGCTAAGCGTGCTACGAGGTGACCTCAAGAAAGCAGGATCAGGTACACTCAAGTCAAGAATGGACTTGAGGAAGCTAAGGATTTCGGCTGAAGATAAGACAAAGTGGACAAAAGTGAAGGACTGATTGCAGCTGTAGGATGTTTCTACTACTACAGTCGCAGAATACAGTAATCATCATCAATTAGGTAATAATCTTTGTCATTCTACTTTGCATTCTGGGTATCTGAACGAAATCCATGTAGTTCTAAATCTATTGTAAAATTTCTTAAACTGATTCCCATTTTTCTATTTGTTTTCACCAAATCTATTGTACTGGAAGTAGTTGTTTCAGGTCGTTTCTTCCAAATTAGTTTCAAAATATGGAACAGCTCGTTTATATGATTTCTTTGAAAGAGAGTCACTGTTATCAGGGTTTAACCCGTAAACACTCGTATTTGTTCAAGAAAATTTAAATTTTCTCATTAAAAATGTTCATTTGCAGACCAAGAGATGACTATTTTTGACACTCTACCACTGGAATGACTGGCTCGGTTATCGAGCCAGTCATTCCAGTGGTAAATTTTCAAAGATAGTCTTCTCTTTGTCTGTAAATGGGCATTTGTCAAGATAACTGTAGAAACCATTTTTGCCTGATATGAGTGTTAGAGAGTTAGATATGAATACGGCTATAGCTCTCAGTGGATGCATATCGTGTGTAGTCGATAAAACAATCCACACACCACCACCTTGGACCATTCGTACACTACAACTCAGAAATAACTTGATGTGTTTCCAAAACAATATAAGACTGTTGACTATTTTGAGCATAATTGGATTGGACGACATTGCTGCCATAGGCAGTTACATCATATACACAATAGGCCTTTCCATGTTTAGCTATGCCCCGCCCCTCTCTAGCTAAGCTCCACCCACACCTCGCTCGTGTTGGGATCGATCGATCTCCGAACTCTCCGACTATGACTATATTCTATATTCTATATTTTATGAAATATCTAATTTTCCAGAAAACTATACAGGTAAGCTGTTAAATATTTTGAAACTAATTTGACTGCGCTGTTTCTGCCTACGCCCGCAACAGCGCTCAGTCAGATCAGTTTCCAAATATTCAACAGCATGTTTATTAAGCAGTAAAGACAATAAATTCATACAACCTGACGGACTATTAGGCGTTTAAGCCGGACTAACTCGAATCATACAGGACGTAATGCTTATGACATCACGTAGTTCATTATGACGACATATGACGTCATATGATGGATGGATAAACTCGAAAGGTCAATTGTATCAACTAACATGTTTTTGTTTTAGAAACGTCGTAATTTATTTACGAGCTGTACTGTATACTGATGATAGTTGTAGTCTGTGAACAATTAGTCTTAACTAACAGGTGCTCGGGGAATCTGTTCCCGATGTCCAGTTAATAGATGCGCAAACGCGCGGACGATAGTCCCAGAAATAGACGACGAGCTATGAGGCCTCACTAACGGCTTGCAGATGATGAACGAGCGAGCGTACTAGATTCGACACACCCACCGAGTTAGAACTTAATGTACTCGATTCCATCGACACTGCAATGGAGGTTGAACCTACTGGATCCGAATGTCTGGCTACATAGGATACCTGTAAGCCACATGTCACCCGTACTGGTCAGTTCGAAAATATTTGTCCGGTGTGAAAGGATGTTTTTTCGGCATATTCTACAGTGATAGTGACGGTAAAACATGATACAAGGCCTAATATTTTGGGTAAACGATCAGACTCGATGTCAAAATAAGAAAAATAATAACTGATGCGAAAAATAAAACCTCTAATTTACTCACTGACACGTCGTATCAAATCTATCACACACGCCTAACCCTTTCATGTCGAAGCCGGTCAAATCCGGTAGCTATAGCGGTCTTGAGGCATGCCAATTGACAGGCCAAGGGCAAATTATTTTTGGAAATTTATCACTGGCTCGCTACTGGAATGAGCCAGGCATTCCAGTGGTCAATTAAAAAAAGTTTCTTGGCCTACAAATGGACATTCAATAAGCAAATATTTAGATTTCTTGACAAAATTTACGAACTAAAGGGTTAGTAATACCTGATTTGGAAAGTTCTGTCCTTCTCTCCCTCCTTCCCTCCCTTCATCCCCTTCCCCTCCTTCCCTCTCCCTCCCTTCATCCATGTTTTTCCATCTGCCACCCTTTCTCTCTCTCACGCCTCTCTCCCTCCCACCCACACCAACCTCCCACTACCTTCCTCGCCCCTCCCGCCTCACACCCCCCCCCCTGCGCGTGTTGGGATCGATCGATCCATGCGGTCTCTGAATTTCAATATCCAGAAAACTATACGGGTAAGCTATGACAGCAACACCGCCCAGTCAAATTAGTTTCAAAATATTCAACATAATGGTTATTAAATGGTAAGGACATACAATTCGTACAACGTGGCGGACTACTAAGCGATTATGACGGACAATATATCGCGTCATTCATGACGTCATTGATTATGATGTCAGCCTAAGTGTGACGTAGTTGATTATGGCGACATATGATTGACTGCGAAACCGGATTCCTCAATTGAGAGACAATCGAATGTTTGGGAAGTATTGTTAACAAAATAGAACGAATGCTCTACTTTTACAAACTTTGCCTCTAAAATTTTGTTTTTGAAACAGTTACCAGGAAACTACAAAAATGTTTAACATCCCTCACCCCCCCCCCCACCCCCTACCCCCTCTTGTGTCAACTTGACCCTATTAATGGTACAGCCTTTCAAACCCAGCCTCTGCATTCCCACTGATTTCCACTTACAGGTCAAGAAAATACAATTTTTAAACATTTACCACTGAAATGACCAGAACCCAAGCCATTCATTTCAGTTTTTGGCTTTGTAATGGTCATGTCGACCAATTCATCCTTTGTAATAGCCTCGAGAAATACACATTTGCAGGACGACAGAAAGTAAAGTCCATTAGTAAAATTACAAAATAGTATTTTCTGGCCTGCGTATTAACATTCCCTGAGCAAGACTTGCAGCGGAGGAATCCAGTTTTAGCTATACCCCGCCCATCATTAGCTAAGCTCGACACACGCTGCGTCAGTGTTGGGATCGATCGATCCCTAAACTCCCTGACTATCGATTTTCAGAAAACTATACAGGTAAGCTGTTGAACATTTTGAAACTAATTTAACTGTGGACTGTTGCTGCCTATGCCAACAGCATGTTTATTTAATAGTAAAGACACACAATTCGTACAACAATGCTTAGTCCATTATCAATTAAGCGCTCGTGATGAACTGATCTATATTTAATCTGTTCTACACCAAAATATGTTTCTGAAACAGGGCATTGTACGTGGCTATTGTCTACATGTAATTGGTGATTTGCAGTCAAGATGACCTGACATATGGACGGGAATATAACAAATAAAGAAGCCAGGATTGCATATAATAGGCATAGAGTAATAATAGAGTTCTTACTGCACTTATCAGCATTGGATGAAAATGACTGGAAAATGTTACAATGGAGGATTCTAGTTTTTTCATCAATCAAGTGACGTCATAATCAACTATGTGACCGGTAGGTTGACGTCATAAACGATTACGTCATGAATGACGTGGCTAAGTTCGCCATGAACCCTTAACTGATGACAAACTAAGCATTGTTGTACGAATTGTATGTCTTTACTATTCAATAAACATACTGATAGGCAGCAACGGCACTTAAGTCAAATTAGTTTCAAAATATTCAACAGCTTACCTGTACAGTTTTCTGGAAATTAATAGTCATGGATCGATCGATCCCAACACTGACGAAGTGGTGGTGGACCTTAGCCAAAGATGGGCAGGACAGCTAAAACCTGATTCCGACATTGGGGTGGAAGAATATGTGCATGGATGTCTAATAGCCATGCCCCGCCCATTTCTATCTAGACTCCGCCTACTTTGCACGCGTGTTGGAATTGATTTATGTATGTTGAAATCCGAGTTGTTAGAATCTCAACTTCACGGTAATTATACAGGTAAGCTGTTAAATATATTGAAAGCAGCAACATTGCCCAGTAAAATTTGTTTCAAAATATTCAGCAGAATGTTTATTAAAGTGTGGATTCAGCAAATACATGCATACAATTCGTACATTTTCGTGACGAATTTTTGGACTTTCGTGACGCAGCTATGTGATTTTGATTGTGACGTCAGCTAACTAGTGACGTAATTGATTATGATGTCACATATGCCTCATTGAATGGCAGATGAGAGCCCTATACCTTACTGGCAGCCTCCTATCTATACAAACATGAAATAGCATGAGAGTTAATCTTTATAACGCTAACACATAATGGAAGTTATTTAAGACAGGTGGTCATGCAAACAGGTGGTAACTAAAGATAGGTGACCACGTTGTGCAGATCTGTTAACACAGATGTCATAACCTATGTGACCTCTGACCTGTACTGTCTTTAGTGGCCACCTCTGCCCACTAATATGGACATATATACGATAGTTTTAGACTTTATTGGAACTTCTGTGACGTAAAGGATTTGCGCATCCCCTGATATCGCTTGTTACTGGGCCGGTACTGGGCCGATACCAGACTGTCCTGGCCCACTACCGGCCCAGGAACCTGCTTTATCATATACAGTCCCACAGTTAATTTCCCATCAATAGTCACGGTTACAAGCCAACCTGGCAATCTATTCAAGCTTATTTACTTTTCTCGACTCCGTTTCGATTAGAGTATGTAGCGTTTATTTGTTTGTTGTTTTGCTTGTCAAATGCATCTATCTGCCCCTCTGGCTTTTCACCACCTGTTCCGTGATGAAGCCCCGCAATGTGCTTGCAGGTAATCAGAGAAAGATGTAACACACCTCGATACGTAACGCGTCAACATCGAATTTGCGCCGTTGGCCAATAAGCGTGCGGATATGTAGTTCGAAATTGGATATGTGCCGTTGACTAATGGTGCTCCATATCGAATTCAATAATGGACCTGCGCATTGACAAATTGGCGTGCCGATATCGAAATCGGCATTGGTCCCCGCGCCGTTGGTTAATGGTACACATTCGATATTGTTGCCCTACAGATATATTCAAACATAGGCCTACATCACGCTGGTGTGTTCGGCTGACCAACAATAGTTAACTAACATCTACTATGTGCTCGTTAAGTATAGCCGAGTATTTGCTAGCTATCTGTGAGAGACTATTTGCTAGTTAAATACAACTGAATATTTGTTCGTGAACTATCGTAGAAATATCGGGAGTTGGCGTAGCAACAGCTTCCAGTCGAATTGGTTTCAAAATAATCAACATCTTTCCAGTATAGTTGTCTTAAAGGTTAGATTTAGACCCGGAATGGACCTTCCAGTTTATCCATCGATCATATGACGCCATAATCAAATACGCGCCGTATAGGATGACGTCATAATCAATGCCGCAATGAACAACGTGGATAAGTACGGGTGAAACCTGGATGGAGCTTAGGTAAAGATGGGCGGAACATAGGTAACACGGGATTCCTCCTGTGACGGTAATATTGCTTACATAACTCAGTCGTTCTTCACAAACCTATGAGACCCGTTGACAGCCCATGTCAGATGTAATTCTTGCAAACCTAAAACACGTGTTTATGATTCTTGCATGGTTACCCAAAGTACTCTCACAAACGTGGCACTATAAATAAGAAAGAAACAAAAAAATGGCTCTAAGAGAAATGAACCCATCTTATCTCTGCTGGTAAGTGTTCGAGTCCAGATTGAGAATATGCGAGAAACATCAGATGTTCATATTGAAGCTAAAGCAAGGGTGCTGAAAGCTGTTGCTGTCCCAGACCACAACACGTTGCCTCAAAATATGTGTTCAGTTTAAAATGAATACCATTTAGCGTCGGAAAATGACAATAAATGACAAACTATCTCATTCAGCCTGAGCATAGTTAATGGTGTGTTTTTGTCATAATCATTATTGTTGCCTCGTTTTGATAAGTTATGTGCAGGAACTAAAATCGACGTTATGGGCTAGTCTGATATCTATGGCGCAAAACAGATTACAATTCTGCCCTGACTATGGAGTGCAATGCGGTAACTCATGCGCGTGCACGAAATACCCCCAAACACAGCAACATGCATCACTTAGTAATCAGAGGTTACAGAAACTGGCACGAACGACCACACAGTCGAAAGGCACACGGACAACCTTTACTGGATACTATCAATATATAATTTTATATAGGCACTACTGGTTCCTATGACCCGACCACTGACAACAATTTTGACACAGAATTATCAGAATTTCAATTTCAAGGTAACAATGCAAGTAAGCTGTTGAATATGCCCGCAATAACTCCCAATCAAATTGGTTTCAGAATGTTCAACAGAATGTTTATATTATTTTGTAAATTCACCAGACATACGCTTCCAATTCATACAATAGGCCTACACGGCGCTTACTGACGGACCTTTGCCATTTTCAATTTTTGCGTGTTATTTGTCGAGATTACGTTTGCTATCATGGAAGAAAAGCCGTACCAATATAAGACTAATGGTGTAAAAGTTGTTGCTAAAACAATTCAAGTAAGTTAACGGGCACGTGGGAAACTTGTTGCTTATACAGCTAATCAATTGTAGGAGGTATGTGCAAAAAGACCATTACGGTATTTCTTGCAGCTAATCAGGGAGAGAAATACGCAACGCATGCCAATAAACGAGTAGTTAATTCTCGTCTGCTTCTATAGTCTAAGGAAAAGCAGACGATAGCTAGGACATCAAACGAGAATCGGACGATATTTACGATCCTGCATAAAACTTTCAGAAGATGTGTGCATAGAAGAATCCAGATTCTTTTGAGTGGAGAAATAAAAATTAAATCTCTTAAGAAATATTATGAGAATATTCGAAATCATTTTATCCCGACGTTAACAATTATGTGCTAGGCGGCGTTCATTCAAGAAATGTAAACTAGAATTCACACGCTCGGTGCTTCTAAACTCGGGGTTCATTTATGTAAGATTGTCTAAAAAGTTCCAGAAATTTGTTAGATGTCACCAATGTTTCTTTGACGATGTTGGCAAAAAGGATATTTGCACGATTCTCAAACAGACCACATATAACTATTTCTCCCCTATTAGCATGTTTTGTTCGGCGTCAACGTGTTTTATTACAATGTAAAAATGCCGTTTCCACTGCGTTAACTACTTGGTAACTGATTATGCACTTTTTGCACAGCAATATAAATTAGACGTGAATATGTTTATTGGTTGCTGTTACATATATAAAACATATTTATTATGCATCAGTGTTTTAAGCAGATATGAGGGTACCAAGTACAGACACATTCACGTGGACGATGTATAAAGTGTAATGCAGTATATGTGCATCACGAATGCGTGCGTGCGTGCACGTAAACGGGAGGGTGGGTGGGTGGGTGGGTGGGTGGGTGGGTGGGTGGGTGGGTGGGTGGGTGCGTGCGTGCGTGCGTGCGTGCGTGCGTGCGTGCGTGCGTGCGTGCGTGCGTGCGTGCGTGCGTGCGTGCGTGAGTGAGTGAGTGAGTGAATGAGTGCGTGAGTGAGTGGGTGGGTGGGTGGGTGGGTAGGTTGGTGGGTGGGAAGAAGTGTGAGCGGGTAGGCGGTTAGTGAGTGCGTGCGAGCGTGCATGCGTGCGTGCGTGCGTGCGTGCGTGCGTGTGTTCGAGATACATCTAGAGAATGTGAGGGAGGGCGAAATGAACCAATGAATGGATAGATGGATGGATGAATGGACGGACGGACGGACGGACGGACGAACGGACGGGCGGGCGAGCGGGCGGACGAACGAACGAACTAACAGCCATACGGGCAGCTTGATGGATGGATGGATGGATGGGTGGGTGGGTGGGTGGGTGGGTGGGTGGGTGGGTCGGTGGGTGGGTGAGTGGCTGGTTGGTTGGGTGGGAAGGGTGCGTGGATTGACGGACAGACGGATAGATGGATGAATGAATGAATGAATGAATGAATGAAGAGTTTGATAACAATGTCATGGGCGTGGCCAACTGGCGGATAGCCACACGCGTGCGCGCGGCTTCCACCAAACAAGTGGTCCTATTCTATGTGGTTGTTATCCACGGGGTCAAAAGAAAGGTCACCTTGCTTTGGAAGGAACGTCTGACCACCTTGAGGTTCCTGGTGGATGATATAACACTGTGATAGTGGAGGGCTGATGGACGTTCCCGGTCAGGGGACCGATTGCAGAGAATAAGCATGTGAACGCCGTGTGAATTCCTGGCTTCAGCCATCAACTGTTTGAGCACCTTGTATATGAATATGCTCCTCCCGTTCACACTATCCGCCGGTATATTCCACGCAGGTACCCGCATTGTGCGCATCTAGGGTCTGGGTCCATCACGCCGTGAATGGGACCTGAAAGAACGTCATCCGACATTACTAACTGAAATTACCTATGAAAACCATAAATTTATTTCTATACATTGTATTCCTTCTCTATGACACTGTAATTATAGCAGACTCAGCACAATCACTTCCAACCACATTAAATGTGTTCTATGACTATTGCCTAAGATGGCAAATAAAAACAAATTATTCGAAAACAAAAAATAATGATATTCTCTAGACAACGACAATACAGAAAACTATAATTTTTAATAGGAGACTACAACATTGAGATTACTGATGAATGCCTCTAGTAATGTACGATCTTTAAACACAACCGTATTTTTTTCGCAAAGAAATCTAAATCAAGGAAGAAAAATAATATATGCATTAGTCAAAGAGATAAATAAAATGATATACCTTTTGATATACAATGTAAACTTCTTAATATAATGGTCATCCACGTACTGTTATATGCCGCTGAGGTGTGGGGCTTTGAGAACACAACATCATTAAAAACCCGGCACATAAAATACTACAAAACTATTTTGAAAATGAAAAGGCACAGGGCCTACTCCGAATGTAGCAGTTTATAGTGAGACTGGCACCTACTCTCTAGATATTTTAATCAAGAGCAATACCATTAGGTTCTGGAATGTTAATATAAACTCCGGATATAGAACATTATCATCCGGGTTATACTTCATTGTCTACACAAGACAACATGATTATAAGATAAAACGGATGGAATATATATATAGAATATCTCAATGACAACAGGAAATATGCATATCTTATAGATGCAGAATCTATCAACAAGAACAGGCAACGAAGCAGATAAAGAGGACTTTACGGACTCAATTCGAAAACAACTGGATAAATAAAATCCAGATCTGTATCAACCAGGTTAACTTTTTATGCAAAAATAAAGAACACTACTAAATTTGAGCCATATTTAATCGCACTGGAAACCATTACACGATGTAATGGAACTCGGCCTACTGGGAGCCAGCAGCCATCTAGCCAGGAGATGACGTCATTGTATACATATGTTACGCGTGTTGCGAGGTGACTTCAAAAAGACAAGACCCGGTACACTAAGATCAAGCGTGGATTTTGGCATTTTGGCCGAGGACAAGACACAGTGGGCAAAAGCGAAGAAGGACTGATTGCAGCTGTAGGATGTTTCTACTACTACAGCCGCAGAATACAGTAATCATCATCATCATCATCATCATCATCATCCATCATCATCATCATCATCATCATCATCATCATCATCACACTGTGCCACTTTAGAACTTTAAGTCACCACTTATAGGCATTGAAACTCAAAGATGGTTTGGAATAGATCGAGACTATATGTGATAGATATAATGATGCGGATGGTGAGAATCACTTCTTATTTTACTGCTAAAATCTTAACACAGCTCGGCAAAAACATGTTCCAAATTATTGTATGGTAAACAACAATGATGAAAAGACAGAATGCATATTATCCAAATGCAATACGTATGTTTTGATCAAACTATGTAAATATATATATATATATTAGATATTATCAAAGAAGGCGAACGTGTAACAGGACCCTTACACATTTAAGCATTTATGTTGAATGATAAAGCTCATAGATTCACAAATGTCTAAGAATATGGTGTTGAATATATCGGGACTGGACTGATTGGAGATAATTACTGTCTAAGGCAGCAGCAACATCTGGTCCGACCGGTTAAAATACATTCAGCAGCTTATTTGATCAGGGTTTTGGAACAGAACTGCCTAGCCACCAGTGTCCTAAGGAGCAATGCAACATACATGCATACATGTTAACTTTGAAAGGTTTGAAAGTTTATTGATACAATGAAACATCAAAATCATCAGTGTAACAAAGCTATGTACGGCCTGATTCGTCGAATCGCACATCTCGATCTACCGGTATTTCCCGGTAGAGTGAGATTTGCGATGCGACAAATCAGGCCGTACATGGCTTTGTTGCACTGATGATTTTGATGTTTCATTGTATCAAATTAAACTCTTTGACGCGACAATTATCCCGGTAGCGAGGCATGGTGCTACGACAACTATCAACGTTTAGAACAATTGTACTGCAGTTTCATAAAACAAGTACTAAAAATAAAGAAGACTACCCCCATCTTTTATGGTGTATGGTGAATCTGGAAGGTACCCAATCCAAATCACTATCAAATGCAGAATGTTGAAATATTGGGCTACAGTTTTAATTGGTAGTCAAAATAAAATATCATATGAACTTTATAGCTACATGTATAGAAGAAGGCGTACAGTAACCTATATATATATATATATATATATATATATATATATATATATATATATATATATATATATATATATATATATATATATATATATATATATATATATATATATATATATATATATATATATATTAAACGATACAGGATCGGTTTTATGTGGACCACACAACAAGTTTTCGATCAAAAGAATACTGTAAACCATATAACGCAGAGACTAATCACCAAGTTTATACAGCAATGGGAGGGTGAATTAAATAGATCATCCAAAGGAACAGTATAAGACAGAATGGTGTGTAGAAAGGTATTTAACAATACTAAATGAATATAACAGGATAGCGCTTTGCAAATTTAGAACTTCAAATCACCGCATGCCAATTGAAGCTGGCAAATGGATCAATACACCAAAAATAGATCGTAAATGCACATTATGCAATGCAAAAGATATTGGCGATGAATACCATCACATACCTGTAATAGTCTAGGTCTAATAAAGATTGTTTTACTCCACCGCCACTATGTGATGTAAATAGATTTACATCCATATGCTATTGTATAGTCTGGAAGAAATAAAGAGAACTTTAACACTGACCCGAAGTAAACGCCAACCAGGTCAACCAGGTATCTGAAGTCGGTGCCCATATACCGGCGACAAGGTGACTGGGTACCAGTGTCCAGTTTCAGTTTATTTTACACCCAGGTCACAAAGTGACATATGGGGAACAATGGTTTTACAGGATTTACACGTTATGGCGGCTAAATATTATGATAATTAGCATCATCTAGGTCATAAGTCATCAATTGCATTATTGTCATTTATATTAGCAGTATCATTCATCCGCATTGACATTGGCACTAATTAACCCTTTTATGACGAGGCCGGTCGTAATCGACATCTACAGTGGTATCGAGGGGTGTCCATTTGTTGGTCAGGAGTAGACGGTCGCCAAAAATCCATCACCTAAATGACTGGCTCCATGCCCGAACCAGACATTCCAGTGGTAGATTTCTCAACAATCGTCCCTGCCGGTCCGTAAACTGACACTCGATGTGCACAGATGTTGCTTTTTGACCACACATTTAGACATTTAAAAGGCTAATGATTATATTTAATAAGCCACGTCGTCGTCGTCGTCGTCGTCGTCGTCGTCGTCGTCGTCGTCGTCGTCGTCGTCGTCGTCTTGATTTGTGTTCTCTTTCATTTGGGTACTTATTTGTATGCGTGATATGGTGTCGGTACTATGTATAGGGTTCGTCAACGTTGGAACTGTTCATTAATTATGCCAATCATGTGGCATAGTTTTATTAGCAAATTTTTGTTCTTGGTTGAGAATAGTTTAAAAAATTTTAAGAAGTTTGGTCTATTGCAGTAATATTTAGGTAGGATTTCTAGTCGTTTATCTTTAAAAAAATTCGCAAATAAATATGTAATGGAATTCGTCTCCCATTTCGCTATGATTATAAAGAGGATAAATTCTTCCTTCTCCGTCCAGTATCCGAGTACTGCTTAAACGGGCAAGTGTACAACCCCCCCCCCCCCACTCCCCCCACCCACACGCGCGCACGCACGCACGCACGCACGCACGCACGCACGCACGCACGCACGCACGCACGCACGCACGCAAGCACGCACGCACGCACGCACGCACGCACGCACGCACGCACGCACGCACGCACGCACGCACGCACGCACGCACGCACGCACGCACGCACACATACACACACGCCAAGACGATAATGGAGGAGGGGCACAGGCTCCACTCATTCAGACTTTGAGTCACATTGTCGCTGGACTCAGAGTATGGCCAGAGAACCTTGTACAATTTTCTCTAGCGCATCTTCAAGGAGCTAAGCTCCCCTAAACGTTGTTATTAACCCGAATGACAAACAGATATTTGAACATAGACTGATAACGCGTGCTACTGGGCCAATACGACCCAGTATTGGCCCGGTAGTGGCCCGGTATTGGCCCAGTAATCCGCGCTATCCGGGTAGCCAGTATCGATGCAGCAAATTTTTCTTTTGTGAAATATCAGCAACTAACTATTTATATATTTCACACTATATCAAACATACACCAAACTTGATATGCTGCAGAACAGAATCGGTCCTGTTGTATGGTGACATATTATATAAACTCGCGATTCTCCAGTGAGATTCACACAGCATCCCGATGCCTCTATCGCAGCTCCCCCATCCCACCCCACCACCCCCGGTGACGGATCAAATTTCAACACACGTCGTGTTAGCTATGCCATCTTAGCTGCGGATTCTAAATACCCGAGTCCGGATTCATGTTGCAAACTAAACAAGGCAGCGTGAAATATTAAACACTTCTCCAGCGTACCAAGCAACCGACTCCAAACCCTTCCAGAAACATCTCAGCATGTCAAAGATATCATCCGTACACACATGCACGTGCAGTAGCGCGGCAGACCAATTCCTTTGGAACATCATGCAAGATTACACGATATCTACTAAAAAATTTTAAACAAATATTTGAATGAACGCGTTGCTGTCTTAAAGCATAAAACATTTCAATCAAATAATTTTCAAAATGATTACCAAAATCTTTGTTGCGACACGAAGTTATAGTCTTCATCTAGTATTTAAAGGGTTAGACTCGCCGGCAATGTTTCCTGATAGCGTATTTTGTTCAACAAACATGGAAGCAGTTTTCGATGGAGAAACGGAAATTGTTTGTTTTATTTTCAAGTTCGATTCCGGCGAATTATCATCTGCTTCTAGCATCTGGCCGTCAACGTGTTGATTCAATATGTGTGAAAGTGACGGATACCATCTCCTGATAGCCAAATCCCGATCGTTATCTCGCGAGATGCGTGGTTTCACGCGAACACTATTTCGTAATGTTTTGACGATTTTGAGAAAAAAGACTGATAACATTTTGTTTTCGAAATTCAATTCCGGAAAACACGTGAGACATGTCTAAAAAAAGTCATGCGACTGGATAAAATTAAAAAGTATATTTATGGAACTCTCTCCAAATATACATCATGCACTCAACACTATTGAGTGACCCGATCTGTCACTCAAGTGTATGACGTCATAATCAATTACGTCACATGTTAGCTGATGTCACAATCAAAATGACGTCGCTCCGTCATCAAATCGAAAAGCCAGTCACAGACGTGTAAGTATTGTATGTATTTGTTGAATTCTCAAATTAGTAAACATTCTGTTGAATATTTTGAAACTAATGTGATAGGAGCTTCTTCTTCCGCAAGCAACAACATTGCCAGTCAAATTAGTTTTTAAATATTCAACAGCTTATCCTTATAGTTAGACATTTAGTATCTGAGAATTCTGATTTCTAAGTTTCAAATCAATTTCAACAGGTGTACAAAGTGGGCGGAGCTTAGCTAGAAATGGGCGTGGCATAGCTAGAGAGTGATTCCTCCATTGCATGGCTGACTTGATCTCCTTCATTATCCAGATCAATGATCCTTGCATCTGAGAATATGCCAGGATTGTTATAAAAATGAGAGAATTCATGTAGAAGTCTACATTTTAAAAATAAATGTACAAACGCCATGCTACGCGATAGTTATTCAAATGCATTAAATAGGAATAATATGCTAGAATTTCATGTTAGAACAAATTCTCTCACACCACCCGTACTCCACCCACCACCACCACAGCCCCACCCCTCCCCACCCTCCACCTCTCTCTCTCTCTCTCTCCCTCACTCCCTCCTTCCCTCCCCCCCTCCCTCCCTCCCTCCCTCCCTTCCTCCCTCCCTCCCTCCCTCTCTCGCTGGAAAATGTAACACTGAAAATCGTATGATTTAAGTATATTAAATGAAGAAATTAAAACATAGACCCTATGTTTCGATCCTATTATATCTAAGATTGTCAATTAACTGGTTATTCATTGTGTCTCTCAGTCTGGTGCAAAACTCTAGACATATTTGTCGTAATTCATAACTATATGTGTTGGTCAAAAACAATTTTCAATCAAATTATTTTGCAAAATGAAAATGATAGACCGTAGTGACTCTGATAACTGAAATTCGTCGATGTCAAGCGTAGACGCCTACATATCGATAATGGGCTATGCTCTGCTGTAGATGGTCCACCGGGACCAAATGCCAGCAGTCAGTGAGTCTTAGCGTGATCTGGCGCAGACCATGCCAGATCCGCATTCCAATTTGCCATTTCTCTTGATTGTATACTCACTATAACGCCTCTACCTTAAATACATTATTGGCAAGTGCAGTTGGCTATATGGATAAACATGGGCGGACGCTGCTGGTGTGTGTGTAATAGTCAAAACAATCCACGGACTTCTACAGAGTTGCAGGATCAATGATGTTAAGTAGGCTATGAAGGAGAGAGCGCGAGAAAGAGAGAGAGAGAGAGAGAGAGAGAGAGAGAGAGAGAGAGAGAGAGAGAGAGAGAGAGAGAGACAGACAGACAGACAGACAGACAGACAGACAGACAGACAGACAGACAGATAGAATGTTGTAAGCGAGAGAATGGAGTGGGGTGCAGGGGGAGGGGAGAGAAAGAGGGAGGGAGAGAAGGTGGAGAGGAGGAATGGAGAAGGGATGGATGAGGGGAGGGATGGAGGTAGGGAATGAGAGAGGCAATGAGAGAGGCAGAGAGAAAGGCTGCGCTGTGTATTTTTGTTCATAGAAGTGCCAAATTTGGCATATTTGTAGACCAGTCCACGCCAGATTATATCAGATATGTCGTTAATATATCATGGCTCCCATGATAGCCATGTCCATTTTCACGATCACCAAAGGTGGGAATACTGCATTATGCTACATTCGAAGCTTTGAGAGATAATCAGAATTTTGATGATTCGTTTGACAGAATTGCTCCAGTTTGGGATTTTGTCTTGGGTGATTTTATTTTCAAGCAATTTGGTGTGAATAAGCACATTTTAATATTATATAAGATAATGCGCTATTGCGCTATCTGATTTCATGGTTATACGAAATTGCGTTATTAAAGTATTCAAATATAAGAATTAAACGACGCCCAGTCGAATTAGCTTCAGAATTTTCAACAGACTATCTAGTTATTTATTAAATAGTAAATCCACCAAGATATACAATACATACACTTGACGGACTATTCCAGCTTTATGAAGGGGTACGATGTAAATGATGATTGTGACGTCAGCTTACATGGGATATAATTGGCATATCAAATTCGAAATTGGTCCCTGCGCCGCTGATCAACGGGCAGCGCGTTACATCAATCCCAATTGCATATGTTTATATTTAAGTGCACATTTCCAGTGAACGTGATATAATTCTAAATCATGACACGGAACATACAACTCAGAAATAAATAAATAACTTAACACATACTGTTGACTATTTTGAACATAATTGGATAGGAAGATATTAGTATGTTCAAAATAGCCAAATGACCACGTGTTAAAAATTGTACTAATTAACATGTTTCTGTTTTTGTTTTAGAAATACGTTAAGTCATTTCTGGGTTGTACCGTAATCATATTTTTGACGATTCTTCGAATAAAATTGCGCCGTGTTAGTTATCCTGCTAGATCTGATTCACAATAGAGACACACTGCATCTTTTCTCAGGAATAGGACATGAAATCTAGCTCCTTCGTACCGTAGAATTCAAACATGTTCCTGGCCTTGTGAGAAGCTCTGTATCTCTACTCCGGAACAATGGGACGGAGATAGGCCTATCATTTGAGGACCTCACATGCGGCCTCACGTGCTTACATTTTAGGCAGGTGGTCGTGATGTTAATGGA
>CM067362.1:48447497-48539997 GCA_034401795.1 Chaetoderma sp. LZ-2023a
CAAACACAACTACCTTTGTCTTATCTACATTAATTTCAAGTTTCCATTGAACACATTTAGAGTTTCTTGCAGGTCGTGACTTGTGTTTGATAATATCGCCGTGTCGTCAGCATACATGAGCAATAACAAGTTAGCTAGCTTAGGACAATTAGCTTACAATTTCGATTTTGTAGAAAATCTTCTAGATCGTTTAAATATATTGCGAAGAGAATTGGTGAGAGATTTTCTTCTTGGCGAACTCCTCGTGTACACATAAAAGGGTGCGCGTGTGCGTGCGTGCGTGTGTGCGTGCGTGTGCTGTCTATGGCAGCAATAGCGGCCAGTTAAATTAGTTTCAAAATATTCAACAGAATGTTTATTAAGTGGTAAAAACAATTCGTACAACGTGTCGGACTATTAAGCATTAAAGACGGACTATATCGACTCATTCATGAAGTCATGGTTATGACATCATCACACACGTCAGTATGGTGTCATATGATGTCATATAATGGATGTATAAATTAGGATAGGTTCATTGCGCAATGTGGTATAGGACGTTAGTCTCCCCAGGTGTGAAGTATGCGCTTACGTGTGTGTTGTAATATTTAAGGCGTTTATATGCTAGTTCCCAATGCTAGGGTCTAGACTCACGCCTGTTCCGAGTATGCGCTTACTACGCCTACACGCGAATTATTAATGTCTCCAATAAACGTGGTGTGTCTATGTGCGTGTGCGCGCGCGTGTGTGTATACGTGTTCTTGTGAATGTGCGTGCGCCTGCGTGTGCGTGTGTGTGTGCAAACGTGTGAGTGGGGAATAATTATTGGACGAAGTTAAAGCGACTTAAAACCTTTTTCAAAGGCATTCATTCTAATCTGAAGTATTGTGAAGAATACAAGCCCGATTATTTGTTGCTTACAAAAAACTACGCCACACATATTCCCACTCTAATTACATCAAGGCACACTGAAGACATTTCAAACACGGATTATGAGTTGTTTTCTTAAATTTCTTATTCCAAGGTCACATCGTGACATATAGGACACCTATGGTAGCAACATCCCGCAGTCAACCCGGCCCCAACCCCAACCCCCACCCCCAGCAGAGTGTTTGTTAACTCGTACATTCCTCAAAGATACAGAATTCGGACGCTTGTGACGGACATTTCGATTTTTCATGACGGAGCAATATGTCATTATGATTGCGACGTCAGATATTTAGTCACGTAATTTTTTAGGACGGCATATCGCCGAGAGGCAGTAGTAGTAGTAGTAGTAGTAGTAGTAGTAGTAGTAGTAGTAGTAGTAGTAGTAGTAGTAGTAGTAGTAGTAGTAGTAGTAGCGACATCGGTAGTGGCAGTGGTATAGCGGTAGTGATGGTGGTTGGGAAGTGGTGTTTGATGTTGTTATTTTAGCTGTTTCAATATTCTCCTGATAAACCAGCATAATTTAATTAGTAGACTGAGATTGTGGCTAGAAAGTAGTTGGTGGAATTTGTAGTAATTTGGTCGATGTGTGTAATGTTTTGGTAGTAGAGTAATTCTGTTTTGCTTGACGTGGTCGCTCAGAAACAGGTAATGGTATTCATCTCCGATGCCTCGTTTGTCATAGTGGGCATAATCTTTGTTCCCTAGGTATCCCCCACCCCCCTTTTCTATCGGCATTCTGTGGTTGCTGGTACGAAATCGGGTTAGTGTTATCCTGTTCAAATCGTTAAGTTTTGTGAGGTATGGTTCGAATTAAAAACGTGTTTTGTAAATATTATATGTTTTCCCTTTTGAACAGTTTTTTATTTCACCTCATATATATTATATATTATATTCAATAACACTCATGGACAGTTACCTCGAAATTGGGATTTAGGGAATCAGAAACACGTGGAAATGCGGGCTGTGATTAGAGTCAGTCAAACCTTTGTGTATTCTTAATGTAATTCTGGACTTTTTGAAATATGAAACAATTTTCTTCAAAGCCTAGGTCGGGGTTGCCATATAGTAATATCTCCTCTGAAAAAAAAAATGTAGTAGATCTCAAAATAACTGACATCATAATCAACTACGTGACGTGTAGGATCAAGTACATCATGAATGACTCGATTTAGTCCGTTTTAAACGCTTCATAGTCCAACACGTTGTACGAATTGTATGTCTTTACTATATAATAAACATTCTGTCGAATATTTTGAAACTAATTTGACTGGGCACTGTTTCTGCCACAGCTTACCTGTATAGTTTTCTGGAAATTGATAGTCAGCGAGTTCAGGGATCGATCGTGGTAATGCTGCTACTACTACTACTACTACTACTACTACTACTACTACTACTACTACTACTACTACTACTACTACTACTACTACTACCTAAAGCACAAACAGTGGTTATATAACTAGATAAATACCAAAATATGTAATTATGAATTGATATATAATGTCTGATCGCCATAACATTTATAATTTCTGTAAATTCATATTCCCCATATGCCATTATGTGGCCTGGGTGTAAATACAAAATCTGAATCTGAATCTGGAGCTTATAGCTAGAGATGGCCGGGGAATAGGAAACTGGAAAGGTCGATTGGCTGACGGGCTTAATGCAGATGGGTAAGATTTGGGGGAACCGCCATCTTCGTCACGGTACAATCTAGCACGATTGTCTAGCTTTCTAGGCCTATATGGCATGTTCACATAAAAGAAAAAGACTGCATAACACTTATAGTTTGTCAATGGAGACAAAATTGGTTTGGGCAAACGCTATACATATTACCCCGTCCTCTGTTACATTGTGCCATAAAGTATTTTATGCGATTGACAGTGCCATGAAAATGTTCAACGTCACGTTTTACCCCGCTCTTCCTTGTTTCAGTAGTCAGTTCCCAAGTTAGAATCCGAATACGCGTGCGCAGGCGAGTGGGATGGGAGGTAGTTGAAAATTAAAATCTAACTATTTGTTTTATTGCATTCGATAAGATCTAAGATTGCATGAAATTTAAACCGCACACGACTTCCAGAACACGTGAGAAATGTGATACAGAACTATAAAATACATGCAGCCAGGAAAATAACGTTTTAGTTTCAGTTAATAGTGAAAATAAAAATGAGCCGTGCTGTTCTATTTTATTTTCAACCTATTTACTACATGTTCCGGCTACAATTCTGTTTGTTATTTCGAAAACAAATCGACAGAAAGGCGTTGCTAGATGAGGTAGCACCAAATTTCAGGCAAATTGTTTACAAGATAATCAACAGTTTGGATTAAATTTAAATTCCACGTAATTCAGGATATTTTGAAAAGAATATGCACATGTTTATAATTTCTTCTACCAATACGTATTTGTTTTCAGCCCGCTGTCATTATAAGATGATCATACATCACCATTGTGACATTGAGAAAGTTTACACCACACCGTCCTTTATTTCCGTGACCGATTTCCAGACCAAATATCGACACAAAATCAGTAGAAAACTATATGGTAAGATGACTGAAGAGAAATCTAGAAAATTACTCCGCCCATACGGATCGGATTAATATTATTGGCACGCGATGTTTAGAACAGACGCATACGAACATGCAAACAAACTGTGTTGTTGTGATGCGACGGATAAACAGACAGATTCGATAGATAAACGGTCGTCTACTGCATGTTGCAGACGTCATCGCGCGCTCGCGTGAATCATCCATCATGTGAAAGCAGACGACGGGTAACACGCGCTAATTTGCAGCAGCGGTAGTTTGTAGTTCCACATCTGTGCTCAGAGCCTCTGGGCGTTGCAAATTCTTCCACAGGGATGGCATTGACAGCCGACATGTAAAATTGAATGAATATATGTTGAAGTAGTTGTTTTTATTAAATGAAATTCTGAAATAAACCAACCGCAAACATAAAGAGAGATAGTAGTAATATATTCGCCCAAGAAAAATTGAAGGAGGCTTGAACTCACTCACACACAAAACTGCAATATTTGGACGGTGGTCAGAGGATTAATTGATACCATTAATGTAGAATTGTAATACATTTATAGATCTACTATTACTACTGCTAGTACTTTATTGCAATGTACAGTTTAATATATGTAGGCCCTAATTACACCCCCATATTGTATAAGTCTAGCTATACATAGGCCACTATAAATTTCTTGCACATATAACAACTCCATTGCCATACTAATAGAATTTGAAACTGGTACTGTACCAATATTTGGCCAATGGTATGCGTTATGAGGGCTATTAGCAAATTTGGTGTGACTTTAGTGCATGAAAATCGAAACAAGAACACAAATGATCGCACTCAAATCACATAAGAAGCTGACTAAAAACTACATAATAAACAGGTACCGATAAAAAATACAATAATTGCCATTACTGCTGCTGTTACAACCATCTAACACCACGACCATCTCAACAACTGCTGCTACAACCTCTAACAACACGGTCATCTCAAATACTGCTATTACCACCTCTATCGCCACGGTCATCTCAACAACTGCTGCTACAACCTCTAACACCACGGTCATCTCAACAACTGCTGCTACAACTTATAACTCCACGGTCATCTCAACAACTGCTGCTACAACCTCTAAGACCACGGTCATCTCAACAACTGCTGCTACAACCTCTAACACCACTGCCATCTCAACTACTACTGCTGTTACAACATCTGACACCACGGACATCCCAACTACTGCTGTTACAACCGCTAACACCACTGCCATCTCAACTACTGCTATCACAACCTCTAACACCACGGTCATCTCAACTACTGCTATTACCACCTCTATCACCACGGTCATCTCAACAACTGCTGCTACAACCTCTAACAACACGGTCCTCTCAACTACTGTTATTACCACCTCTAACACCACGGTCATCTCAACTACTGCTATCACAACCTCTAACAACACGGTCATCTCAACTACTGCTATTACAACCTCTAACAACACGGTCGTCTCAAATACTGCTATTACCACCTCTAACACCACGGTCATCTCAACAACTGCTGCTACAACCTCTAATAACACGGCCATCTCAACAACTGCTGCTACAACCTCTAACACCACTGCCATCTCAACTACTGCTATCACAACCTCTAACACCACTGCCATCTCAACTACTGCTATCACAATCTCTAACACCACTGCCATCTCAACTACTAATAGTACACCCTCGAACACCACGGTCATCTCAACTACTGCTATCACAACCTCTAACATCACGGTCATTTCAACTACTGCCATTACAACCTCTAACAGCACTGCCATCTCAACTACTGATATTACAACCTCTAACACTATGGTCATCCCAACTACTGCTATCACAACCTCTAACACCACGGTCATCTCAACTACTGCTATCACAACCTCTAACACCAAGATCATTCCAACTACTGCTATTACAACTACTACTGCTGCTACAACCTCTAACACCATGGCCATCTTAATTACTGATATTACAACCTCTAACACCACGGTCATCTCAACTAATGCTATCACAACCTCTAACACAACTGCCATCTGAACTACTGCTATCCCAACCTCTAACACCACTGCTATCTCAACTACTGCTATTACAACCTCTAACACCGGGGTCATCTCAACTACTGCTATTACCACCTCTATCACCACTGCCATTTCAACTACTGCTATTACAACCTCTAACACCACGGTCATCTCAACAACTGCTGCTACAACCTCTAATAACAAGGTCATCTCAACTACTGCTATTACCACCTATAACAACAACGTCATCTCGACTACTGCTATCACAACCTCTAACAGCACGGTCATCTTAACTATGGCTGTTACAACCTCTAACACCACGGTCATCTCAACTACTGCTGATGCAACTTCTAACACCACGGTCATCTCAACTACTGCTATCACAACCTCTAACACCAGGAGCATCCCAACTACTGCTATCACAACTACTGCTGCTACAACGTCTAACACCACTGCCATCTCAACTACTGCTATCACAACCTCTAACACCACTGTCATCTCAACTACTGCTGTTACCACCGCTAACACCACGGCCATCTCAACTACTGCTGATGCAACCTCTAACACCACGGTCATCTCAACTACTGCTATTACAACCTCTAACACCACGGTCATCTCAACAACTGCTACTACAAACTCTAATAACGCGGTCATCTCAACTACTGCTATCACAACCTCTAACAGCACTGTCATCTCAACAACTGCTACTACAAACTCTAACACCACGGTGTTCTCAACTACTACTGCTAGAACCTCTAACCCCACGGTCATCCCAACAACTGCTACTACAAACTCTAACACTGCTATTACAACCTCTAACACCAAGGTCATCTCAACAACTGCTACTACAAACTCGAATAACACGGTCATCTCAACTACTGCTATTACCACCTATGACAACAACGTCATCTCAACTACTGCTATCAAACCCTCTAACAGCACGGTCATCTCAACTATGGCTGTTACAACCTCTAACCCCACGGTCATCGCAACAACTGCTGCTACAACCTCTAACAACACGGTCATCTCAACAACTGCAGCTACAACCTCTAACACCACTGCCATCTCAACTACTGCTGTTACAACCTCTAACACCACGGTCATCTCAACTACTGATATTACAACCTCTAACACCACCGTCATCTCAACTACTGATACCACTACCAATATTACTCACCACACCACAACTGTTGCTACTACAGCCTCTACCACCTCCGCCATCATCAGATCATATATTCCAGTAACCACAGATACTAATCCTATCACATTAACATATTTTAAAAAACCCGACTGATTTAACGACATAGCACCCCACCCCCACCCCATATCATCATCATCATCATCATCACCACCACCACCACCACCACCACCACCACCACCACCACCACCACCACCGCTGCTACCATCATCATCATCATCATCATCATCATCATCATCATCATCATCATCATCATCACCCCCACCACCGCTAACACCACGGTCATCTCAACTCCTGCTATCACAACTACAGCTGCTACAACCTCTAACACCACGGTCATCTCAACAACTGCTGCTACAACCTCTAACACCACGGCCATCTCAACTACTGCTGATGCAACCTCTAACACCACGGTCATCTCAACTACTGCTATTACAACCTCTAACACCACGGTCATCTCAACGACTGCTACTACAAACTCTAATAACACGGTCATCTCAACTACTGCTATTACCACCTCTAACAACACCGTCATCTCAACTACTGCTATTGCGACCTCTAACAGCCCGGTCATCTCAACTACTGCTGATACAACCTCTAACACCACGGTCATCTCAACTACTGCTATTACAACCTCTAACACCACGGTCATCTCAACAACTGCTACTACAAATTCTAACACCACGGTCATTCCAACTACTGCTATTACAACGTCTAACACCATGGTTATCACAACTACTGCTATTACAACCTCTAACACCACGGTCATCTCAACCACTGCTATCACAACCTCTAACCCACGGTCATCCCAACTACTGCTATCACAACCTCTACCAGCACTGTCATCTCAACAACTGCTACTACAAACTCTAACACCACGGTGTTCTCAACTACTACTGCTAGAACCTCTAACCCCACGGTCATCCCAACTACTGCTATCACAACCTCTAACAGCACTGTCATCTCAACAACTGCTACTACAAACTCTAACACTGCTATTACAACCTCTAACACCACGGTCATCTCAACAACTGCTACTACAAACTCGAATAACACGGTCATCTCAACTACTGCTATTACCACCTATGACAACAACGTCATCTCAACTACTGCTCTCAAACCCTCTAACAGCACGGTCATCTCAACTATGGCTGTTACAACCTCTAACCCCACGGTCATCGCAACAACTGCTGCTACAACCTCTAACAACACGGTCATCTCAACAACTGCAGCTACAACCTCTAACACCACTGCCATCTCAACTACTGCTGTTACAACCTCTAACACCACGGTCATCTCAACTACTGCTATCACAACCTCTAACCCACGGTCATCCCAACTACTGCTATCACAACCTCTAACAGCACTGTCATCTCAACAACTGCTACTACAAACTCTAACACCACGGTGTTCTCAACTACTACTGCTAGAACCTCTAACCCCACGGTCATCCCAACAACTGCTACTACAAACTCTAACACTGCTATTACAACCTCTAACACCAAGGTCATCTCAACAACTGCTACTACAAACTCGAATAACACGGTCATCTCAACTACTGCTATTACCACCTATGACAACAACGTCATCTCAACTACTGCTATCAAACCCTCTAACAGCACGGTCATCTCAACTATGGCTGTTACAACCTCTAACCCCACGGTCATCGCAACAACTGCTGCTACAACCTCTAACAACACGGTCATCTCAACAACTGCAGCTACAACCTCTAACACCACTGCCATCTCAACTACTGCTGTTACAACCTCTAACACCACGGTCATCTCAACTACTGATATTACAACCTCTAACACCACCGTCATCTCAACTACTGATACCACTACCAATATTACTCACCACACCACAACTGTTGCTACTACAGCCTCTACCACCTCCGCCATCATCAGATCATATATTCCAGTAACCACAGATACTAATCCTATCACATTAACATATTTTAAAAAACCCGACTGATTTAACGACATAGCACCCCACCCCCACCCCATATCATCATCATCATCATCATCACCACCACCACCACCACCACCACCACCACCACCACCACCACCACCACCACCACCGCTGCTACCATCATCATCATCATCATCATCATCATCATCATCATCATCATCATCATCACCCCCACCACCGCTAACACCACGGTCATCTCAACTCCTGCTATCACAACTACAGCTGCTACAACCTCTAACACCACGGTCATCTCAACAACTGCTGCTACAACCTCTAACACCACGGCCATCTCAACTACTGCTGATGCAACCTCTAACACCACGGTCATCTCAACTACTGCTATTACAACCTCTAACACCACGGTCATCTCAACGACTGCTACTACAAACTCTAATAACACGGTCATCTCAACTACTGCTATTACCACCTCTAACAACACCGTCATCTCAACTACTGCTATTGCGACCTCTAACAGCCCGGTCATCTCAACTACTGCTGATACAACCTCTAACACCACGGTCATCTCAACTACTGCTATTACAACCTCTAACACCACGGTCATCTCAACAACTGCTACTACAAATTCTAACACCACGGTCATTCCAACTACTGCTATTACAACGTCTAACACCATGGTTATCACAACTACTGCTATTACAACCTCTAACACCACGGTCATCTCAACCACTGCTATCACAACCTCTAACCCACGGTCATCCCAACTACTGCTATCACAACCTCTAACAGCACTGTCATCTCAACAACTGCTACTACAAACTCTAACACCACGGTGTTCTCAACTACTACTGCTAGAACCTCTAACCCCACGGTCATCCCAACTACTGCTATCACAACCTCTAACAGCACTGTCATCTCAACAACTGCTACTACAAACTCTAACACTGCTATTACAACCTCTAACACCACGGTCATCTCAACAACTGCTACTACAAACTCGAATAACACGGTCATCTCAACTACTGCTATTACCACCTATGACAACAACGTCATCTCAACTACTGCTCTCAAACCCTCTAACAGCACGGTCATCTCAACTATGGCTGTTACAACCTCTAACCCCACGGTCATCGCAACAACTGCTGCTACAACCTCTAACAACACGGTCATCTCAACAACTGCAGCTACAACCTCTAACACCACTGCCATCTCAACTACTGCTGTTACAACCTCTAACACCACGGTCATCTCAACTACTGATATTACAACCTCTAACACCACCGTCATATCAACTACTGATACCACTACCAATATTACTCACCACACCACAACTGTTGCTACTACAGCCTCTACCACCTCCGTCATCATCAGATCATATATTCCAGTAACCACAGATACTAATCCTATCACATTAACATATTTTAAAAAACCCGACTGATTTAACGACATAGCACCCCGCCCCCACCCCATATCATCATCATCATCATCATCACCACCACCACCACCACCACCACCACCACCACCACCACCACCACCACCACCACCACCACCACCACCGCTGCTACCATCATCATCATCACCATCATCATCATCATCATCATCATCATCATCATCATCATCACCCCCACCACCGCTAACACCACGGTCATCTCAACTCCTGCTATCACAACTACTGCTGCTACAACCTCTAACACCACGGTCATCTCAACAACTGCTGCAACAACCTCTAACACCACGGCCATCTCAACTACTGCTGATGCAACCTCTAACACCACGGTCATCTCAACTACTGCTATTACAACCTCTAACACCACGGTCATCTCAACGACTGCTACTACAAACTCTAATAACACGGTCATCTCAACTACTGCTATTACCACCTCTAACAACACCGTCATCTCAACTACTGCTATTGCGACCTCTAACGGCCCGGTCATCTCAACTACTGCTGATACAACCTCTAACACCACGGTCATCTCAACTACTGCTATTACAACCTCTAACACCACGGTCATCTCAACAACTGCTACTACAAATTCTAACACCACGGTCATTCCAACTACTGCTATTACAACGTCTAACACCAGGGTTATCACAACAACTGCTACTACAAACACTAATAACACGGTCATCTCAACTACTGATATTACCACCTCTAGCAACACCGTCATCTCAACTACTGCTATTACAACCTCTAACACCACGGTCATCTCAATAACTGCTGCTACAACCTCTAACAACACGGTCATCTCAACAACTGCTGCTACAACCTCTAACACCACTGTCATCTCAACTACTGCTATCACAACCTCTAACACCACGGTCATCTCAACAACTACTGTTACAACCTCTAACAACACGGTCATCTCAACAACTGCTGCTACAACCTCAAACACCTCGGCCATCTCAACAACTGCTATTACACCTCTAACAACACGGTCATCTCAACAATTGCTGCTACAACCTCTAACACCACGGCCATCTCAACAACTGCTGTTACAACCTCTAACAACACGGTCGTCTCAACTACTGCTGTTACAACCTCTAACACCGCGGCCATCTCAACAACTGCTGTTACCACCTCTAACAACACGGTCATTTCAACTACTGCTATTACCACCTCTAACAATACCGTCATCTCAACTACTGCTATTACAACCTCTAACACCACGGTCATATCAACAACTGCTATTACAACCTCTATCATCACGGCCATCTCAACTACTGCTATTACAACCTCTAGCACCACGGTCGTCTCAACAACTGCTATTACAACCTCTACCAACACTGTCATCTCAACAACTACTATTACAACCTCTAACACCACGGCCAACTCAACAACTGCTGCTACAACCTCTAATAACACGGCCATCTCAACAACTGCTGCTACAACCTCTAACACCACTGCCATCTCAACTACTGCTATCACAACCTCTAACACCACTGCCATCTCAACTACTGCTATCACAATCTCTAACACCACTGCCATCTCAACTACTAATAGTACACCCTCGAACACCACGGTCATCTCAACTACTGCTATCACAACCTCTAACACCACGGTCATCTCAACAACTGCTGCTACAACCTCAAACACCGCGGCCATCTCAACAACTGCTATTACAACCTCTAACAACACGGTCATCTCAACAACTGCTGCTACAACCTCTAACACCACGGCCATCTCACCAACTGCTGTTACAACCTCTAACAACACGGTCGTCTCAACTACTGCTGTTACAACCTCTAACACCGCGGCCATCTCAACAACTGCTGTTACCACCTCTAACAACACGGTCATTTCAACTACTGCTATTACCACCTCTAACAATACCGTCATCTCAACTACTGCTAGTACAACCTCTAACACCACGGTCATATCAACAACTGATATTACAACCTCTATCATCACGGCCATCTCAACAACTGCTGCTACAACCTCAAACACCGCGGCCATCTCAACAACTGCTGTTACAACCTCTAACAACACGGTCGTCTCAACTACTGCTGTTACAACCTCTAACACCGCGGCCATCTCAACAACTGCTGTTACCACCTCTAACAACACGGTCATTTCAACTACTGCTATTACCACCTCTAACAATACCGTCATCTCAACTACTGCTATTACAACCTCTAACACCACGGTCGTCTCAACAACTGCTATTACAACCTCTACCAACACTGTCATCTCAACAACTGCTGCTACAACCTCTAACACCACGGTCATCTCAACTACTACTATTACAACCTCTAACACCACGGCCAACTCAACAACTGCTGCTACAACCTCTAATAACACGGCCATCTCAACAACTGCTGCTACAACCTCTAACACCACTGCCATCTCAACTACTGCTATCACAAGCTCTAACACCACTGCCATCTCAACTACTGCTATCACAATCTCTAACACCACTGCCATCTCAACTACTAATAGTACACCCTCGAACACCACGGTCATCTCAACTACTGCTATCACAACCTCTAACACCACGGGCATCTCAACAACTGCTGCTACAACCTCTAACACCACTGTCATCTCAACTACTGCTATTACAACCTCTAACACCACGGCCATCTCAACAACTGCTGTTACAACCTCTAAGACCACTGTCATCTCAACTACTGATATTACAACCTCTAACACCACGGTCGTCTCAACAACTGCTGCTACAACAACCTCTAACACCACTGCCATCTCAACTACTGCTGTTACAACCTCTAACACCACGGTCATCTCAACTACTGATATTACAACCTCTAACACCACCGTCATCTCAACCACTGATACCACTACCAATATTACTCACCACACCACAACTGTTGCTACTACAGCCTCTACTACCTCCGCCATCATCAGATCATATATTCCAGTAACCACAGATACTAATCCTATCACATTAACATATTTTTAAAAACCCGACTGATTTAACAACATAGCACCCCACCCCCACCCCATATCATCATCAATATTCATCATCATCATCACCACCACCACCACCACCACCACCACCACCACCACCACCACTGCCACTACCATCATCATCATCATCATCATCATCATCATCATCCCCACCACCACCATATCATCATCAATATTCATCATCACCACCACCACCACCACCACCACCACCACCACCACCACCACTACCACCACCACCACCACCACTACCACCACCACCACGACCACCACCACTACCGTCGTCGTCGTCGTCGTGTCAATTGTATCGTATTAATGTATACTGTCTCAGTCATAATATAAATGTCTAATGTTGTCTCTATTGACGTCCTTTAATTTAGGAGGTCCATCAATTATAGGCCTAGCTTTCGATAGACTGCCCATAGACAAATAAAAAACACGATTTATTATTCATGAAATAAATAACTTTTGAATTTGAATTTGAATCTGCGTTCTATTACACAATAACTTAACTCTACGAAGGGACACAGCTTTGATAAGTACATGTCCAGAGTAAGCTCAATTCGTACTTGTAATAATGGCGGCTAAGTGGGCGGCATTGAGATCGCAAATTCAAAGAGAACTGCTGGGAACATGTCAGTCATAAATTCGTTGTATGGCATACCACCCAAAACTGTCTGAAGCGTTGTGTTGCATTCGTGCGATCGCGAGGTACCTAGTCGCGACTGTTTATGACATTTTGTGCAAAAAAACTGAAAAAAATAAAGTTAATTAATTATCCAGTATCTAAGGATAATATTCTCGCTTTTAACCCAATCTGAAAGATAGTTTTTATGCTTATTGTTCTGAGATATGCTCCTAACTCCGCGTTTCTTATCGATAGGGTACGTAAAACCACCATACCCGTTTGTCCCGCAATGTCGAGTCAGGTGCCAATGGTTTCCTCGCGATTTGTGATCAGTGAGCTGTGGTATCTCCTCAGCCTTTGATCTGAATCGCCTCGAGGTAACCCGACCTGCTTTGTAGCGTAGTCCGGACCTGCTGCTAGTGATTAACTTGTCTCGGGTTTGCTGTGAATTCGTAAATAAGCAACTATTTTCCAGAATAAGAAAATTTGGTGGATAAAGTCAAGAAAGCATGCGTACACGTGTACCTGTCTATCTAGACCACTCGGTTCTTGTATAGCCACAATATGCCCGTCCATTGAGAACAACAATACCATCGCACAGATACAAAAGTCATATTCTATGACAAATGACATATAGTGTCTCCGGAGATGTATCTAAAAGAAATCTACTGTTGAATTGGTTAAAATTGTATCACAACAAAGGGTTTTACTGATGATTTCCATACCTTGCACGTGATCCGGGAAGAAAATGGTATCTAGGCCGGATCAAATTTGGATCTATGGATATCTCGGAAACTTTTTGTCCGATTTGGCTGGATTTGTAACACAGGATGGTTTTTACCGTACATTAGGATTCCACAACGTTAGTCTTGATATTAATAATCATCATCATCACCATGTCTGAAAATTTTCGGGAATCAGAAAGATACACAAATTCACAAATTTTTACATTGTGTAGAAAGACTGAAGGGCGAGAATTTTCAATTTCTGTTACCAAAATTTATATTCTTTTTCCAAGTAACACTTTATTCCTCAAATTTGTCGCGGACAATATTTCAAATTTCTCACAGAAAATGGCGATTTACAAAACAAGAGAGGATTCAAGTGCACCCCCCCCCCAGCCCTTTGCACCCCATACCCTGCTTCCTATGCCTATGCTTGTGGACACACCAACATTGATAATACGGAGAAATGGTATCAAAATGCAAGTCAGCTGAAAAATTCAATATCTTTAGGAGCTGGAGGGTGGTGGTTGTTTAAGACAGGCGGACATTTAACCACCTGTCTTGAACCACCAGTACCTAACTGTTGATCAACTCAAGGGTGGTCGCTTGATGTGGTTTGAGCGAGTTTAATTTTTGTACTTAAGTGATTCATGAGAAATTTAATAACGCGAGGATTGAATGAAGTGACCAGCATTGAGTAGAATTTATTTAAATCTCATACAAAATATTCATTAGCAGAGCGAGAGATTATTTTTGAAAAATTAACAGTACTTATTTATGCGCACATTAAAACAGTACTTTGATTAAAACTGCGTGCGCATCACACCTCGCCAAGCGATTAAGCAGGTAGGCTATGTCATAAACAGATTCAGCGAATGATCACAACCTTGTTTGATAGACGGTGTTTCTTTAGGTAAGACGTGTCAAATATACTAACCCAGTGACTGAAAAGTAATTATTTGTCTACGAAGCTAAGGGTAGAAATCATAATTGATTTACAAATATGTACATTTCATATTGGCGCAAGTTTTATATTAACATATGGCTCGTGAGACGTTTACAAACGGGCGCGTCGATAACAAATTATCAGAAGCCTATGTGCCGTGCGCCATTTACAAATGCGCGCGCTGATAACAAATTGATATATGTCCCGTGCGCCATTTACAAATGGGCGTGCTGATAACAAATTGATGTATAGGCCATGCGTCATTTACAAACGGGTGCGTCGATAACAAGTTATCATATGGGTCTGTGCCTTTTACAAAGGGGCGTACCGATAGCAAATTGATATATGAGCCATCACCGTTTAAAAACGGGTGTGCCGATAACAAATTGTCATATGGGTCTGTTCCGTTTACAAATGGGCCAAATTAGGTTATTGGCGCGTTACAATGATACTGATGATATAACACTGACCAGCTGATAAGGATGATAAGAAATAAAGAAAGATAATAATAATAATAATAATAATAATAATAATAATAATAATAATAATAATAATAATAATAATAATAAATAATGTTAACTATATTATCTAACACCTTTTAATTATGCGGTGCGGTGCGGTGCGTGCGTTCGTTCGTGCGTGCGTGCGTGCGTGCGTGCGTACGCACCTGCGTGTATGTATGATGTATGTTTGTTATTAGTTCAAGTTCAACTTCTCTTTATTTGTTCCAGGCTATACAGTAGCATATCGTGATAAATCTATTTATATCTCATAGTGGCGGTGGAATATTTTTCAAAATTAACACGGTATGTGCCTTAGAACACTGGTATCTCGGCGTTTCTTTCCCAAAGACGTGAACAGAGAAGCTGCTGAATGTATTTTACCCAGTCCGACCGCGTGTCGCTGATGCCTTAAAATAAAATAAATGTAATTATTGACTTTTTAATCAAATTATACAAAACTATTCTGAAAATGAAAAGGCGCAGGGCCTACTCCGAATGTAGCAGTTTATGGTGAGACTGGCACCTACCTATTCCTGTATATTTTAATCAAGAGCAATACCATTAGGTTCTGGAATGTTAATATAAACTCCGGATATAGAACATTATCATCCAGGTTATAATTCATTGTCTGCACAAGACAAAATGATTATAAGATAAAACGGATGGAATATATAGAAAATACCTTAATGACAACAGGAAATAAACATATCTTAGAGTATTGAAACTAAAAAACCCGGCAAAAATACATTCTAAATTATTATGCGGTAAAGAACAATGATGAAAAGATGAAATGGCTATTATCCAAATGCAATAAACCTGTTTTGTTTCAATTATGTAAATATACTAAATTATCAAAGAAGACGAACGTGTAACAACACCATTTACGTTGAATGATACAGTCCATAGATCCACTAAGGTGTAAGAATATGGTGTTGAGTATGTTGGGACTAGACTCACTGGACCTTTCTGGTTTTACCTATGCCCCGCTCATCTTCTAGCTAAGCTCCACCCACACCTCGCTCGTGTTGGGATCGATCGATCTCTGACTATCAATTTCCAAAAAACTTTACAGGTAAGCTGTTGAATATTTTAATACTAATTTGACTGGGTGCTGTTGCTGCCTACGGCAGCAACAAAGCCCAGCCAAATTAGTTTCAAAATATTCAACAGTATAATAAGGAAAAATTAGTTACCTCTCGGGGATGTAGAAATTGTTTGAGTGTAGCTTTCGTGACCATCTCGGTCACTTCTTCAACACTAACTGACAACATATGTTGATATTCAACAGCATGTTTATTAAATAGCAAAGACTTACAAAAACATACAATTCGTACAACGTGTCGGAACGTTTGAGATTTTATGGCGGTCTATATGGAACCCTTTGTGACGTAATGATTGTGACGTCATCATACACGCGCTGAGTTGATTATGACGTCATACTAAATACAATATACAATAGAATAGTTCATGAAATAAACATTAATAATATGATTCAGATCACGTATGAGCTTTAGATATACAATAACCTACAAATATGTTGGAAAAATCATATAATCTTATCTTCTAATAGAGCGGTCCGTTTCTAGTCATACCCCGTCTATTTCGAACCAAGATCCGCACATCCTTTACACGTGATGGGATCGATTTAAAAACTTGAAACCTTGAATTCCCATCAGAATCTGAATTTCGGAGTAACTAGAGACAATCTGTTCAATATCTTGAAGCTAACATGACTGGGGCCGTTGCTGCAAGAACTCAAATTCGCACCAAAAAGCCAAGCAAAATGTCTTTTCTAATTGTGTATTTTCAAGGATAAACAGTTCATACACTTTACGGACATATAGATGTTCAAACTGGAGGTAAGTGACGTCCTATTGATTCTAACATCAGCCTACATGTGACGTAATAGATTTTGGTATCGGATACTTGAGCAACAGGTCGGATCCCTTCGATACTAACAAAATTTACTATTTTTTTTAATTTACTAATTATTTCAATAGATACTGATTACTCAACGCAGGTAGCCACACACAGTTACTCATACATCAATTCTGCGTTTTCATTTTGTTCTTCCTAATACCATCAATAAATATATATATATATATATATATATATATATATATATATATATATATATATATATATATATATATATATATATATATATATATATATATATATATATATATATATATATATATATATATTGTACTGTCGCATTATTGTACATTTAGAGGCTTAAATCGCGTGCATCGATGCACTGACACAAAATATACCTCCGCACACCATGATTCCACCAGAACGTAGAACAATGTCCGTTAACAATAGAAAATATGTTTACATTCTATCAGGCATTAACTGAGAAAGAAACAATCCCAGGAACATTTGACACAGATAATGATTCAACACATAAAAATACGCAACTGACCTCTATGCATCACTGAAGCAGAAATTTGAAAGGCTATTGGGAAACTGATAAACTGTAAGGCATCTGGGGCTGATGAGATAATAAATGAATATATCAAATCAACTCAAGATACTATGATACCAATATATTGGATACTATTCAATCAAATACTTAACACCGGGGTTGTGCCGGATGTCTGGACAGTTGGCCTAATTAATCCCATCTATAAATGGAAGGGATGCATCAACGAGCCCAAAAATTACAGGCCTATTACTCTAGTTAGCTGCCTGGGAAAATTGTTTACTTATAACCTAAGCACACGCATCAACGCTTATTTAGATTCAGAAAGCATCCTAGATGAAGCACAAGCAGGTTTTCGACATGGCTACAGCACATTGAATCACATTTTCTCCCTACACTCACTAACACACATATTTAATACATCTAAAAGAAAGCTATTTTGTGCATTTATTGATTTAGAAAAGGCGATTGACACAATTTGGAGAGAGGCATTATGGGGTAAGCTAATGCAACAAAATATTAATGGGAAAGTACTAGCAGTCGTGAAAAACATGTATGAAAATATAAAATCCAAAATAATGCTTAATGGAGAACTCGCTCCCGAACTTATGTATAAATGGGGAGTACGCCAGGGTGAAAATTTATCTCCAATCCTGTTGGCCTATACCTTAACGATCTACCATAGTTCACTGACACCCAACTGTACAATGGAGCTAAAATTACAGAAAATTTAACGCTATATATGAAAATCTTAGCACTATTATATGACGATGATACGGTGATTTTGGCTGAGCAGAAGACGGATCTCCAATTAATGCTAAACGAGTATTATAAATACTTAACATTGTGGAATTTAAAAATAAACATAGATAAAACCAAAATAATGATATTCGACGGAAGAACCGAAGAACCAGAACAATTTACAATAGGCGGGGGTTATTTAGAACTAATTGAAAGCTACAAATACTTAGGTATAAATTTTACAAGAAACGGTAGGTTCATTAACATAATACAACATTTAAAAGAACAAAGTAAAAAGCAATGGATGGACTGTATCGTCACTTAGTTAATCTAACCCTACCAACAGACTGTGAATTGAAACTTTTCGATGCCACAATTTTACCAATAGCAGTCTATAGTAGCGAAATATGGGGCTATAAAAACTATTGGTATTCTAGAACAACTGCATTTTGACTTCTTCAAGCAGATATTCAAAGTAAAGAAGACTACCACGACACTCATGGTATATCGTGACTTAGGAAGATACCCTATTGAAGTCACTATTAAAGTGAAAATGTTAAGTGTTTTAGCCTCCGTCGTGATGGGTATAGCGAAAACAAAATCTCCTCTAAACTATATAACTACATGTATAAACTCTACACGGAAGAAGGCGTTCAGCATACGTGGGTTAAAACTATTGAAACTGTTTTAAATAACACAGGATTCGGTTACGTATGGACAGCCCAAAAAATTACAAATAAACTGAACATTATTAAACAAATAAAGCAAAGATGAATGAACCAATATATCAAAGAATGGGCTGGGAGCTGAATAGATCATCGAAATGTGTAACATACAGACTATCTAAATCTATATGGGGCAGAGAAGAATACCTAACAACGCTAAACGACTATAACAGAATAACACTGTGTAAGTTTATATTATCAAATCATTGGCTGCCAGTAGAAACAGGTAGTTGGAGTAATATACAAAGAATGGAAAGAAAATGCCCACTCTACGATTGGATCGACGTCGGAGACGAATACCATTATCTTTTCGTATGCACTTTTTTCGCAGAGGATCGTAAAACACAACTACCAATGTACTATGGAACCAGACCGAATCACTTCAAACTACAACAATTGCTTAGTACCAGAAGTTTATCCCTATTACAGAAATTATGCCTATACACTAGAAAAGACTTTGCCAAATAATAAGCACTGCGACTGCTGCTGACAATATTTCTACCACCGCCGCTACTGCCATACTACTCTTACTACTACTACTACTACTACTACTACTACTACTACTACTACTACTACTACTACTACTACTACTACTACTACTACTACCTACCTACCTACCTACCTACCTACCTACCTACCGCCGCCGCCGCCGACGACGACGACGACGACGACGACGACGACGACGACGACGATAATAATAATAAGCGTAATGTTGCTGGAAAGGATAATGATGATTGATAATGAAGACATTGATAATAATAATAATAATAATAATAATAATAATAATAATAATAATAATAATAATAATAATAATAACGATAACTATATATAACTATATATGACACTGACCACTCACATTGTAAAATTTATGTATATATGTTTCCCCATATACTTGTACTAAACCTGGGTGTAAATAAATTGAATTGAATTAAATTGAACTACGAAGAATTCTATATACGGCAGCAGCAACGTCCACGCGGACTGTTTAAAATACATTCAGCAGCTTATCTGATCACGGTTTTGGAACACAAACGCATAGACACCAGTGTTCTAATGAGAAATGTACATTACTCCACCGCCACTATATGACGTAAATAGATCTACCACCATATATGCTATTGTATAGCCTGGAAGAAATAAAGAGAACTTGAACTAGACTACAATGGACCTTCTCACCTTTAGCTATGCCCCGCCCACCTCTAGCTAAGCTCCACCGACACCACGCTCGTGTTGGGATCGATCGATCTCCGAACACTGACTATCAATTTCCAGAAAACTATACGGGTAACCCGTTGAATATTTTGAGACTACTAATTTGACTGGATGCTGTTGATGCCATAGGCAGCAACAGCGCCCAGTCAAATTAGTTTCAAAATGTTTAATGGCTTAGTCGTATAGTTTTCTGGAAATTAATTGTCAGGGAGTTCGGGGATCGATCGGTCCCAACGCGATCGAGGTGTGGGTGGAGCTTAGCTAGAGGTGGGCGGGTAATAGCTAAAACTGGATAGATTGTTAGAACAACTTGTCGTCCTCCATGTGCTATTGTATAGCCTGGATGCAATTAAAGAAAACTTGAACACGTGAAACTTCTGTACAATAATGAACAGAATTTAAACATAGGCTGCGAGGATAATTATTTATAAATTACATGACGATTCAATTGTCATATTTGCATGCCTCCAGCACGACAAGCAGGCAACACGCTGCCTTGAAATAATACTTTAATACATTTGCGGCACATTAAGGGCGTCGAGTGAGTGATTCGTATACATTTTTTTTAACAAAATGGCGACTTTCAATATTTACGTAATGCAAATATGCTGGATAATTCAAATCAAAATTAAGAAAACATCGCCCCAGGTACATGGTGATTATGAGAATGACTGCTGGGTACTGAATAAATGGTAAATGGAATCTAACAATGGCGGGTAGGTTTATCAATGGCTAATCTTGTGCGATGGATGCTGTAGCAGACACGACAAACACTCAGATGCAGTTGCACATGGAACACACACGTGCGTGTCATACATGGACAATAAGATACGTCCATGAACGGGCTGGGGAAAATATATACTTCGCAAAAATAAAAATCTCTACCGAGACAAGATAGTTCAAGTTGGCAACTGCCACGAAGGAAATTTGATACAATCGCAACGATACAGCGTATTTACTTTTAAATAAACCGGTAGTTTCTTTCTTGACAAATGCGGTAGATGTATGCCCTCTGTGGGAATAAACCGTCACGCACGCGCGTTGTGAGGGCGTTGCCAGCAGACGACCATCAACGACTGGCAGCCGACAACCGGGATACGTCGTGTTTTAGGTTTCAAGTTTGCTTGTATTTCTTGTTGCCTTTTAGGTGGGAGTGTAAACACAGCCTTTTATTCACATTCAACGAGATATTTGTTGAATCGTGATCAGAAATATAGTAATATTTAAATCATGCAAATTGTGACATTAATGCTTAGGCCGTGCCATGGCAGGGATGTCACCCATGTTACTCCTAAATCTCCAGGCGTCTTCTTCTAATGGAGTTACCAAGGAAAGATCAATAGTAAGGGTGGTGATAGACGCGATTTTTGATTGGCTCTCACACCTCACGTGATTTCGAAGGGGCGGAGCTTAATTGCCCAATTTCATCACACGGAGTATGGAGTTGCGGAAACGCACGTTTGATGCGTCATTAATCCATACACCAGATTTACGTGGGATATACGAGAGATTAATTCAACACTTCAGTTAAAAAACTATTAATTCATCTGCAACTCATGTGGATAATCTGTTACAGCCAGAACACAAGAATAACAATGAGCAATTACAAATGGCTGTAGCTGATGTTGGTTTTCAATTATAGGAATTATATCAATTAATTGGCAATTTTACTTCTCAGTAATTCACTTTGCGGGCCACGTTACAAACATCAAATACCAAGTATTGTTTGTCGACTTTATTTATAAATATATAAAAACTGCTATCCTATATATTCTGTGTCAGCGTTTTGCTACAAAATATTTACCGTTTTTTCAAATTTATTTAGAAAAAGTTGACTTTTTGTTTGAAAATGAACAATAGTTGGAAAAATTAAATTTTCTTGTGTGGATTTTCGAGCAGCAAGCTGATTCCTATTTCACCGGAGAAAGCAGAAAGTTGCGGTGTGAAGATTTGTATTGCGGAAGATATCAGTGAGGTGATGTCGCCACAGACCAGTGATTTTGGGCAAAAACCATCGCACTATAGGTGCATGTTGCTCACGGAAACGCGCGTATGACACGCCACCAGGTATGTGTAGAGTGACGCGTACCTCAACATGTCCTGACACTGACTAAGATAGTAGTGCTGATTTAATTACAAGGTGTGGTTGTGGCGGGGTAATAGCGAATCCTGCTGACTGGGAGAACACCCATGATATCCCAGAACAATATTAAGAGAATGCGACTTGCCCTGTAGGTGGGGCTTAGAATACACCTTCCGTATCCTCTGCGTGTCGTAAGAGGCGACTAAAGGAGGTACGGGTGAGGTAACCCTGACAGAAACCTCGAGTGCTGAAGACGGAGGTTCCAGGCCGTACGGCGCACTCTAATAAACCATGGATCCACGCACTTAACGCTTATGATCATGTCGATAGTCACTTACAGGACTGGCGGTATGATCAGCGAACGAAAAGAAGAAGAAGAGAATGCGACGTACATTCCAATAGAGGAATAATATTCGCCAAGTTTTCAGTCCGGATAGAGTAATGATATTTTCAGCACCAGAAGTATGATGTTATGGAGTGGACTGTAGAAATGTGGTACTGCGTAAAACCTTCCAGCGCTGAGACTGCGAATAGCCCAATAGTGATAGCCAAGGTGATAAGAAAGTCTAGGGGTATACCAATACCGAGAGACAAACTCCGGATTTCTCGAAGAAGACGCGTTAAAGTATAACGAGTTGACCAAAATCCTCCAGTTGGTGGAACGGGCAGCCAAGGCAGAAAATACAGTATGTAAATAATATTCTTTTCAAAGAGAATGGTAATTTGCATGCCGAGAGAAGAGTTTTTAAAAATTTACCACTGAAATGATTGATTCAGTTATTCTTAGTCATTCCAGTCGCAAATTTCTAAATAATGCTCCTCTTCCGTTGAAAAGGCTAATGAAAAATGTTTTGAAACCCTTCAAGCATAACAGCATAATTACTTCTTGAGGTTTCGCATAAATGTTTAAAAGTGGTAGTCTGAAAAAGAGTAAATAACTACTACTACTACTACTACTACTACTACTACTACTACTACTACTACTACTACTACTACTACTACTACTACTACTACTGCTGCTGCTGCTGCTGCTGCTAATACTACTATTACAACTCTACTACTACTACTACTACTACTACTACTACTACTACTACTACTACTACTACTACTACTACTACTACTACTACTACCACCACTACTACTACTACTACTACTACTACTACTACTACTACTACTACTACTACTACTATTACTACTACTACTAGACTTTCATTTGAAATTAATGAGCTGATTTTTCTTTTTGTTATTTCAGCTGATGTGAGGTCAACATTTAGAAATATAGAACATGACCGTTATACTCATCACCACCATCCGCATGAAGAAGAACAACACGACCAATTATATACACAAACAGCGTTTTTCATCAGTAGAGAGAGAGAGAGAGAGAGAGAGAGAGAAAGAGAGAGAGAGAGGGGGGAGGGAGGGAGGGAGGGAGGGGGAGAGCGCGCGCGCGCGAGAGAGAGAGAGAGAGAGCGAGAGAGCGAGAGAGAGAGAGAGAGAGGAGGGAGAGAGAGCGAGAGCGAGAGCGAGAGCGAGAGAGAGAGAGCGAGAGAGAGCGAGAGAAAGAGAGAGCGAGAGAGAGCGAGAGAGAGAGAGAGAGAGAGAGAGAGCGAGAGAGAGAGAGGGAGAGAGAGAGTGAGAGAGAGAGAGAGAGAGTAATAAGAGAAGACTATTTTTGAAAATTTCCCACTGGAATGACTGGCTCGGTTATCGAGCCAGTCATTCCAGTGGGAAATTGTCAAAAATAGTCTTCTCTTGGCCTGCAAATGGACAGTCCCCAAGACCAATACAGAGGCCAGTTTTGGCCGGCTTCGTCGTGAGAGGGTTAATACGGGTCCTTTCTGCTGACTTGTGCCTGTTGCGCCTGCAAAAACTGGTAATCACCCCCACCTCCTGCACCACCAGCTTGAGCCACATAATAATTTCGCAAATCACTTGCATTATCTTTATATAGAGCTACCATTTTCACACTTTTGTCTTGCGTCTTCTCTTTGGTATAATTAAATAACATTTGACAATGTAGAGCAGTTATAAATACAATATATTATACTGAGGAAGAATAGCTCAGTAAATTCTGTCTTTTTGAGCTCTGTAATCCTTACTGGTAAAAAATATATTCCAATGAAGCCGAGCATAAAGTAATCCAGAATGAATTGTCACCATTATCAAGTGACAAATTTATTCTAGGCGTTATAGCAATAATATAAATTGTGCATACCTTCAACCTGCAACAAGTCCATAATCTCCTTGGGTTCACCGACATAGTTATTAATTCTTTCGATTCTATATAATTTATCCCTGTAAATCCCTGCTACTTTCTGTAGTTCTTCTCTCCATAAAACGTCCCAACTATCAGTTGTAATCCAGCAGGTTAAATGAGTTCTTACGATGGAGTAGTTGTGGTTTTATAGTGGCTCATTCACACCTTATCGTCAGTCGTGAGAACAATTCACCTTTCCAGAGTATCCATCCATCATATCTGACCTCGTATGATGCCATAATCAGCTCAGCGCGTGTACTATGACGTCACAATCATTACGTCACAAAGGGTACCATATTGACCGTAATCAGATCTCAAATAGTCTGACACGTTGTATGAATTGTATGTATTTGTACTTCTTTGCTATTTAATAAACATGCGGTTGAATATTTTGAAACTAATTTGACCAGCGCTGTCGCTGCCTTAGGCAGCAACAGCACCTAGTCAAGTTAGTTTCAAAATATTCAACAGCTTACCTGTGTAGTTTTTTTTAGAAATTGATAGTCAGGGAGTTCAGAGATCGATGAATCCCAACACGAGCGAGGTGTGGGTGGGGCTTAGCTAGAGATGGGGGGGGGGGGCATAGCTAAAACCAGAAAAGTCCATTCCACATTTGCTGGATTTTTCGGCTTGGAAAGAATCTTGTCAAGCTATAAATTAGTTCAGAGCGCGTATTATGACCTCACAACCAGTACATCACAAAGGGTTCCATATTGATCGTAATCAGATCTCAAATAGTCTGACACGTTGTATGAACTGCATGTCTTTCTAATTCTTTGATATTTAATAAACATGCTGTTGTATATTTTGAAACTAATTTAACTGGGCGCTGTTGCTGCCTTAGGCAGCAACAGCACCTAGTCAAATTCCTTTCAAAATATTCAACAGCTTATGAGGTGTAGTTTTTTGGAAATTGATAGTCAAGGAGTTCGGAGATCGATCGATCCCAATACGAGCGAGGTGTAGGTGGGGCTTAGCTAGAGATGGGCGGGGCATAGCTAAAACCGGAAAAGCCCATTCTACTTTTGCTGGACTTTTCGGCTTGGAAAAAATCTTGCCAAGCTATAAATTAGTTTCCTTGATGAACATCAGTAGGTTTCAAATCTGTAGTTGAATGAACAGAATTATTATATTTATTTACAATCCTTGGGGATATCTACATATCTCAAAGAATTTTTATAAGCAATGTAGCGCCAGACCCTATTTATTACTGTTCGCTATACACATTCAGGAATGACAGCATGAGTTTCTTTTTGCGAAGTATAGAAATGAATCCCTATATATCTATGCTGTTCCTGAAACATGGTATTTATGAACTCGCATCCTTTATCAGTCTGTATACTAGCATGGTGTCTGCTAGTAGTTTTCAACAATGTTTCAAATGCTTTCAAATGCATTGCATAGACATGTAGATGTTTTTGAGTGCATGGGGATTACACAGAGATATTTAGATAGATCTCTAGTAAAAAGCAGATATTTTACATTGTAATTCACTCGCTAAAGCAGCCATATTACTAAGATCCATTTGCCATCGTTCATCTACAGATGTTACTTTGATTGTTTTCGTAATTAAACTTGATTCTGAACGGTTTATGTAAAGTATAAGTTCGTACACCTGAGAACCAATCTTTAACTTGCCACTGTGTGGCCATTGAAAGACGTTTACAACTTTTCAATTCTTCGGAAAAGTGCTGCAGGCTCTTGGTTATAATAGCACTCACAAAGTTTCATAGCCACTTCAGCCATTATTAGAACTTTAACATGCTGGGAGGGTTGCATTCATGGGCTCCAGATCAGTTATATGATACAGATTGATGTTTCTCTTATACGGGTAATCTGGATTTCAGTCGGGGCATTACTGATTGAGTCAAGTCCTTCGGCGTCCTCTTTCTGGAGATTTCTCTCTTTTGCTAATCCCCTGAATATCGTTCTAGTGGGGAGTATGTCCAACAACTTGTCCTGGGATATTTATTGAATTCAGTAACTTGAAAAGAAAAATTTTCTGCTTCAGAGCGCCTTTCTGAAACAACTGATTTCCAACCAAATTCACCAAGACTGACAACTTTTGAAACTAGATCAACAATATTGCTTTTCAGAAGAAAAATGACCGTATATTGAAACCTGAATCCATCAACTGAAATTCCATCAATTCTTCGTAGATTAATTAATAAGCTTTCGCCTTTAGCACATGTCTTTCTATGTAACAAACCAACCACATCTTCAATTGTCTGAAGACTGATAATATCTGATTGTTTAGGCGAGGATTCCCACTTCAGTCGGATGGAATTTTCATTAACACCTCTTGTAAAGTCGTGTCTATATGATCTTCCGCTCTTAGAATATACAGACTGCTCATCACACATTCTAAATTTCTGTAATTCTTGTGAATAAAATAAAGATCAGCTTTCTTTGAAGTGCGAATATCACTTGGACCAAGAATGTTTAGCATTTCATCATCAATGTTTATGGCTTTTTGTAAATAAGGAATCGTAGTTAATGAATTTATTTTAGTTTCCTCTCGCATGATATTCACTAGTTCGTGAGATACGAACAGTTCCTGTACGAAAACAACATTGATATCTGCTGCATCCAAGAGACACACCTGCAAGAAGGAAAACCATTTAAGAGCAGAGGTTACCAGATCTTCCGGTGTGAACGAAGAGGAAGAAAGAAAGGCGGGGTGATCACCTTGGTCCGAAACAGCGTGAACGCCAGCCAGATCAAAACCTTTATGGAAGATGCAGAATATATCAAGATCAAGGTAACAACCAGCAACTCTGTGATTGACATTGTCAATTATTACTGCCCTAATGACAAGAATCTCTCACTTGACACAATCCAGGTCCTGGACTGCCACTTCCTCATTGCGGGAGACTTTAATAGCCAGTCTCAGAGCTGGGGATACAGAACACTTGATAAACGAGGAGAAGACATTTAAGCATGGCAAGATGAAAAGCACCTTTTACATGTCAACGATCCCACAGATCAGCCTACCTTCTACTCGCGCCGGTGGCACTCGACAACAACGCCGGACTTGGCATTTTGTACAAAAGACATTCACAGAAACCTCAGTAGAGTGGTCGGATCGCAGTTAGGAGGAAGCGACCACCGCCCAGTCCTCCTCTCTCTCTTTCCGGAAGTATTTCGAGAAGTTCACCTCAACATCCAAGGTGGAACTACAAAAAGGCAAATTGGAGTCTATTCGGCATTCGTTCCAATGAGCTTACCCAAAATATAGCAGTAGAAGGGAGAAACATCAACATTGTGGTCAAGGAATTTAATTCAAGTATCCTCAAGGCTGCCAACGAAGCGATTCCTCGAGGGTTCAGGAAAAATTACCGCCCCTACTGGACAACAGAACTGCAAGCAGCACATGATAAACTAGACAAGGCCAGAGAAGATGCAGAGGGTAATCCCTGTCATGAAAACCACTCCACGCTACAACAAACTAAAGCCAGGTATCTAAAGACCAAGCTGGAGGCCAAAAGAAGAAGCTGGAGGGAAAAGATGGCAGGGTTTAATTTAGAGAGAGACACCACAAAGCTATGGAGACTGACTAAAGCACTGAATGATGAGGGTGTCAGGGGAGAGAAGATTACTCTTGAAGAAGATGGACAAACACTGTCAGGAAAGATGGCTGCAGATGCCTTTGTGAAGGCATATGCAAAAGAAAGCAACATTTCTATACCACGAATGCGTCAAAAAGAGGTTAGAAAAGAGCAAAAGGAAAGAACAGACACCAACACTCACGATGCAATGAAAGTTGACATTAGTTTAGCAGAACTGAAGAAGGCCATCCGCCAATTGAAGAAGAAGAAATCTCCATGGCCAGATGGCATTACGAATGAAATGATCCAACACCTTGGTAATGCATCTCTCCGCAAGCTGCTAGACATCTTTAATCTCAGTTGGACCAATGGAGAGGTTCCTCAGTGCTGGAAGGAAGCCAGAATGACTCCTATTCTGAAAAAAGGGAAGAACAAGACGAAAGTGCTGAGCTACCGTCCTATCAGTCTTTCAAGCTGCATATGCAAGACCATGGAGCGCATCATCAACCAGTGGTTGCAGTGGTACCTGGAGTCGGAGAACATTATAGTTTCAGAGCAGGCTGGCTTCAGAAGATACAGGAGCACAGAAGATCAAACAACACATCTTGCACAGGTCATAGAGGACACTTTTTAAGCCAAGAAGGTGATGCTAGCTGCCTTTATCGATCTGCAGAAGGCATTTGACAAGATGTGGAAGGATGGCCTACTCGTGAAGCTATGGCGCACAGGCATCGGTGGCAACATGTTCCGATGGACCAAGTCATACCTACACAATCGCAGAGCTAGGGTGCTGGTGGATGGACAATCCGGACAGAATGTATTGCTGAGACAAGGGGTACCACAAGGCGGACTATTATCACCAACTCTGTTCATACTCTTCATTAATGACATTGTAGCAGAGCTGCCCAATGGGATCCAAGCAGCCCTCTATGCAGATGACCTCGTACTCTGGTGCACCGAGGAGTACACAACGACTGCCACATACAGAATGCAGCTCGCCTTGGATAGAATTACAGCTTGGGCCAATCGCAGGTGCATTACCATCAACAAAGAAAAATCATCAGCAATGCTATTCTCACTGTCCACCAAAACCAAGGTTGGCAATCTGACACTGGGCGGTACTCCACTCGAGTACGAGGACCAGCAGACATACCTGGGAGTCACCTATGACAGAAGATTAACATGGAAGGAGCACATCCAGAACGCAGAGGCAAAGGCCAGAAGAAAGCTAAACATCATGAGGAAGCTGGCAGGAACAAAGTGGGGTGCCAATGAAAGGATCCTCAAGACCATCTACCTAGGTGCCGTACGACCACACCTTGAGTATGGATCCAGCTCATGGACGACAGCAGCTAAATCTCATCAACAGAACCTCGACAGAGTACAAAACCAGGCACTGCGCATCATCACTGGTGGAATGAGATCAACACCAATAGAAAAAATGGAGCAGACAGCAGGCATCCCCCACCCCCCACTTAGTAAAGGAAGGGAATGCAAAGCACTGATCCAAGCTGCAAAGTTCAAATCATTCAACAACCACCCGATGAAGATCAGGCAAGCACAGCTGTCATCAGGAAGACTTAAAAGATCAGGTTTTGTGAAAGAGACAAAAGCACTTCAAAGGAAACACCAAGAAATGTTGCCAGCACAAATAGAAGACCCAAAACCACACTCTTGATCCTCCACCCTGGGAAAACAAACTAGAGAACATAGCTATTCGCACCACAGTACCTCATCTCACAACCAAAGATGAACACAATGATGTGAGCAGGAAGGCCCTGACCCTAGCCATGCTGGAAGAAATGTACCCTCAGGAGACATGGATAAGGATCTACACAGATGGATCAGCCAAAGATGCAATTAGGAGCGGAGGTGCCGGACTGCACATACAGTATCCAAACGGACAACACGAGTCAGCTGCAATACCGACAGGCAAACACTGCACAAACTACAGAGCTGAAGTCGAAGCACTGGTTCATGCAGCTAATACCATCAGCAGAACAGCAGACCCTATTGCACAGATTGTCTTTTTATCTGATGCCCGCTCCGTCCTTGAGGCTATCACCAAAGGTAAGCTGCCACAACTTGAAGAGGCATTACAAACCATCAAATGCTTTCGCATAGCATTGCAGTGGATCCCCTCACACTGTGGCGTCCAAGGAAATGAGGAAGCAGACAAGATGGCAAAGGTGGGTGCAGAAGAGAATCAGACAGAAAACATGGTTACACATACAGAGATGAAGACTATCATCAAGTCACTTTATAGAACACCTCAATCAGAAGATGCCTACCATCATCTCTCGAGGCCAGAGCAAGTGACCATTTTTCGTCTCAGAACTGGACATAACAGACTAAACCAACACATGTACAGGCGGTTCCACCTTACGACATCGCCCGCTTGGCCTTCTGGAGAAGCAGAACAGACCACAGAGCACATACTTCAATGTTGCAGTACGTATCAGCTGCTGAGAGAAGAGATCTGGCCTTTGTCAACCTCTTTACTTGAAAAGCTGTATGGGCCTGTGGAAGAACTGCAGAAAACCACAGATTTCATCTTGAGAACGGCTCTCCAAGTGTGATACCAGCGATCGAAAAGAAGAAGAAGTGAGATACGATTGTCATCTTTTGAGCATATTCCATTATTTCACTGTCCGCCAAATATTTTTCCAATTAAAGGAGCAATGGTTGTTAGAACAGTGGATAGTAACATTTGCAAATAAACACCTTTCTGTAAAATCTGCTTTTTTAGGAATTGACGGATTCTTTTTCCTGTGTCTCCGGAATGTGCTTCTATGTTTAAATGTTCTATGTGTTGTTTATGGAGATCTTGATATTATCATGAATGAGATTCAGACAACATTCATAAATGTCATTACTCATTGGAAAGTGAGCAGGTTGTTTTTTAAAATTTTCTTTCCATCTTTCTGACTCGCCTTGGCTCAGAATCTCCAAACAAGCTGAAAGTTAGCTAAGGTTTCATCAACTCCTGTCTAATATTTTTATTGGCAGTAAAATCTGTCACCAGGGTCAAGTTCGACTCCTAACCATAGTTAGCTATAGCTAACTAGATTTGGAGTCGAACTTCAAATAGTTAACTAGCTAGTCAACTATAGTCAACCGAGCACCCAAGCTCGGTTCAGATGGTTAGCTGCGATATTTGCGTAAATTTCAAAATGGTGGATACCGATCGCTTGCCATGAATAAATGCATATAAAAGTATAAATATTTCACTAAATAACCTAGGTTTGATGAAATTATACTTTCCCATTGTATGTCAATGTTCTCAAGCCTCTATTCCCTCCCACTTTATTTCATAATTTGACGCTTTTTGAAGTCCTAGCAGACAAAATAACCCATTTTCGTAGGTCATCAAAACAGACGACACAAAGGGTTAATTGAGACCGGTACCCGGCCCCAACTTTTCCCCAATATAATTCAATGGGGAATCAGGAACCAACGAACTATAGTTAACTATTTAGCATTCGGCCCGGCATAGCGACTGCGCATGTTCAGTAACCCAGCAAACTGACTATAGTTAGCGAGTCGAACTTGAGCTAGGTGGCCCTTTTGTGTAGATATGCATATTTTCCCATTAAATACAGGAATAGAATGTATTGCTTCATGTAGACCATCAACCATATCCTTAATAGTATAAAAACATGATCATGTCTGCCTATCATATTGATTCCTGACTTTTCATTAAACTTTAACACCTTTAGATCGACTCCTTCTCTAATTATCAGCCAGCTTCTTGGGGTAAATTACACTACTCAATCTGACTTCCCAATTTTCATGCACAAAGACCAGAGGTTATTTAATTGTGTTTTATATTCAGCACTCGTGTTTTCAGGAAAATAGTTTGAGGAAGTATTCCTAGGTAGGGTTATGTAGAAGTGATCAACTCCGTTGTTCATTCCTCTTCTTTTTCAAGGTAAACACTATGCAAATTTCATTGGGTAGAATCTTTGAATGCAACCAGAGGTCCTCAGGTGTGTTCTGTTTCAAATCTATAAGTAGATATTTTATATTTGTAGATTTAAATGCATGTGGCTCGCTCGTAGCATCTTCATAAACTTCTTGTAAGTGGTGACCATTGGCTGGGAAAATCTATCTAGCAATGGTACTGATACTTGAGGCATCCCATGGATTCTTAAAAAGTATCAAATAATGGCAATTGATAGAAATATCTCAGTACTCTTTCCCTTTATGGAGCAACTTTTGAAGAATGTGTATCATACTACAGGTTTCATGATGAGACCGTTTTGTAAAGAGCTTTGTAACTCGACCATCAACATTATCCATTAAGTCATCAATTACAATAAGTGTAGGAGTCTTTCCACCAAGATATAAATTCAAACTCTTGAAATTCCACATTTTCTGAAAGAGAATTATATCCATGTTGCCAAGTCGCGTAACACCAGATAACTGTGACACTGTGTGAAGATTTGCTGAAATTTATTCTTTTTATTTTACTTTAAATGTCTTATTTTAGGACGTGAATTCAGCTTTAAGCTTGTAATCTTTGGTACCAGTGTGACCAGTGGTCAGCCAACTCATTTAATGTTGTATCCCCTGTTACATCTGTATAGATTTGTCTTGTATTGTTCTCTATAACTGTTTGGTGTGTGGTTGTTGCTCTCTGTGGAGCTTTGTATTTTGTTGTATGGTGTTGCTTTGTGTATGAATGACTAAGTGAATGACTAGCTTGTGAATTGTTATCACCATGCACCATTGCACTCACCCGTTGTAGATTTTAGTAGAACATTAATTAATTGTTGAGACTTGTGATCTTCAAATCATAAGGAACAGTTGGTTCTTTGTTACCTACAAATTCGTGTGTCTTGAAAATGATTCATTGGCCATTGTCTGGGGATGTTTGGGTAAGCATAAGTATAGTTATATATCTAAGTATATTTCCGTATATATTAATTTATATTTTAATAGAAGTGTTCATTCATGATGAAAATCGTGTCAAGTATGCCATACTTCATTCATCCATTATGTCCATCTGTCAATTACATCTGCCAGTGCATTACGTCCATCTATCCATTGCATCCGTCCATCCATCATGTCCATATATCCATTATGCCCACTGATCTATTACATCTGTCCATCCATTATGTCCATCTATCTATTACATCTATCCATCTATCATGTCCATCTATATATTACATCTGTCCATCCATTATGTCCATCTATCCATTATGACATCTATCTATTACATCTGTCCATCCATTATGCCCATCTACCTATTACATCTGTCCATCCATTATGCCCATCTATCCATTACATCTGGCAATCCATTATTCCCATCTGTCCAATGCTTCCGTCCATCCATTATGTACATCTATCCATTGCATCTGTCCATACATTAATGTCCACATAGCCATTCCATCTGTCTGTCCATTGTCCCCTGTCTATTCATTAATTGATCAATTATAAGTAAATCACATTTATAACATTCAACGTTCATATGTTAAATTCATCTGTCTGTTCATATACCCTATGGCCATATATTTCACCTAAAATTTATGCGACTCAGTAATTCAATAATCCAATAATCCCTAAGTAACAGTGCTAAATATATAATTTCTTAGTATTTTTGCTAAAGTATAAGTTTATATCTCAGGGAATACTATCGTAACAGTCTGCAGAAGGATGTTTTGTTATTTCATTATTCAAGTGTTACACGAAAACATGAATACATACCCATTTTGTGCCATAGTGTTTATTTATTTAATTTTCTGGTTAGGATTTCAGCATCACTAAACTTAAACTTATCTGAAAAGGATTCCACATCAGTTCTTTCAGAACCGCACTGTCTAGCTGGATTATAAATAGTTCAAATCAGCGAATCACAGTTATATTCTTCTTCTTCTTCTTTTTCCTCTTCTTCTTTTACTTTTACTCTTTTGATCGCAAGCAAAGTATTTAAAAGCATGCGTGAGAAAATGTGTTGCACCAAGTCCTCTTCATTTGTGCTACATCTTTGAAAGTGTGGTAACTTCAATCTCTGTTTCTGTCACTTCGAGTCCATCGTCAAAAAGCAAAGGCTTACACTCTACTCCTTTGGGTACAACCGCCACAACTTAAAGCCACTGGGCTTCGTCGAGCATTATTTTCGGCTGAAGAGGATTTCCATTATTGCTTAAATTTGTGTATATCCCGACACGATCCTCTAAGGAATTAGCTTGTGACAATGTTCGGATAGAGAGTTGCTCGACATTTTTGTCTAATATCTTCTGCGCCATATTCTCAATCCAACTTGGCATGAATTTCCTGATTGTTTTCTTTTAGAATAAACCATTCACTGTCAAAAATGTGCATGCCCTATGTGCCTGGTCTGTCAAAGATCTCATTCGGTAGCTTGAAAACTCTGAACAGATCAACACATCAATATTTCGTAATAATATTGACTTTGCAACCAGGCTCTAATTCACAGCAATATGTAATGTTACTGCAATCATCTTGTCACAAGTGACAATGTTTTCAAAGATGGATATCAGCTCACAAATCTTTCTAAAACACTGAGAGTTGAGATATAGTCCACGTTTGTAGGATACCTGCCAAGAGCGCTGAATTAGTGAATATCTACAATTTGTTCTCTATTAATTTTCTTTACTCATATGTAATGTCTGTGGCCTAGATCAACAAATACACAACAACCATCGCTACAAGATGTATTTATCTGTATCTATCTACGTGTGCGTCCCTCACTCAGCCAATCAGATTGCGCATCCATCGCTACAGGGGTAATTGATGATTTATGCGTATCTATCACTACAGTCCTAATCGGTAAGTGTGCATCCTTCTCTCAGTCAATCAGATTGGGCTACAAGGGTAATCACTAATTTGATTGACAGGGAGGGCTATAATGTATGCGCGTCTATTGCTACAGCGCCAATCGATAATTGTGTGTCCACCGCTCAGGCAATCAGATTGTGCATCTATCGCTACAAGGGTAATCGATAATTTGATTGGCCGGTATAGCTATGATTTATGCGCACGTTATCACTACACACCTAATCCATACTTGCACATCCATTTCTCAGCCAATCAGATTGTGTGTCCATCGCTACAGGGTTAATCGATGACAGGTTGATTTGATTGACACGCGAGGCTGATATAAATAGTGGACTCTGTTTTCCGCAGCTCATTCTAACACAAAGCAAACTAGAGTGATGGTCTCTCTGTACTAGAAGTAATGCATATTTTCATTATACTTTCAGTATTGTTAGGCTAGTATTACTAGTAATGGATCTTGTAATTAGGCTACTGTTGGTAGTGTTCGTATGTGAATGCAACAAACCATATAGGTTCTGCCTATATAGACAGATTTACAGGATTTGCAAGAATCGAAAGAGGAAACAACGAAAATACGTATATTAGAATATATTTTATTATATCTTGTAAAAATAGTCCAAGAGTACTGTGTCCATTTTTAAAAAATCAGGTGATTTCTACGGAGTGAGCCTTAACTGCTCATGTATGGAGTGCCTAAAATGTGTGTGTGCTGGTGGACGTATTTGTGCAAGAACACCCACCAGCACACGCCACTTTTTGGTACTACATATAAAGACAATTAACTCCCACCCATTCGAAATAACCTGACTTGTGCGAGCCAATTAAAAAGCGCGTCTATCACACCGACTACTGCTACTACTACTACTACTACTACTACTACTACTACTACTACTACTACTACTACTACTATAGAATAAAATTGCCAGGTTCGAAGCCCACCCGGGTCGAAAAAAATTGAAAAAGGTAAATTTACATTTCAGATGATGAATGGGCTAGATCCTAGTGCCAGTGCGTTGTCAAAGACAGGGTTCATAGAACTAATGTTTGACAATAATAAATACTACATAGTTGCGAGTTCCTAGTGATTTAGCAGGAGGGATCTCAGAAATGTAAAAGTAAGAATATCTGGAATGTAGGCCTACACCATCAAAATTCCAGTCAATGCGTGTGGTTGTGAGACGGGTGGTTGAAAACCAGTCCGGTGAAAGAGGATTTTGTCCTCTAGATGCTGGTCTGGTGGTAGAGCACCAGCCTCCCAATCGCTAGGCGAAAGGTGCCATAGAATTGCCAGGTTCGAACCCCACTTGGCTCGAAATTATAATTGAAAAAGGTAAAATTATATTCCAGATGATGAATGAGATAGATCCTAGTGCCAGTGCGTTGTCAAAGACAGGGTTCATAGAACTAATGTTTGACAATAATAAAAACGATACTCCTACCTACCACCTCCACCACCACCACCACTACTACTACTACTACTACTACTACTACTACTACTACTACTACTACTACCATTACCACCACCACCACCACCACCACCACCACTGCTGCTGCACTTTTGAAAATCCGACGCTTATGCAGTCGGAGAAACTTCATGGAGGAATTCCTTTAAAAAGGCTTGCAACCCTCCCCCCCCCCCTCCCCCCAGCCCCCCACCCCAAAAAACCTGGGGATCTAGTACACCAAAACAAAAAATAATATTATCCAACTAACGAACACTAATACAATCTATAAATGCATACCGCTTAAACGGTACAGATACAAAACAATAAGCTGATAAATATCTGATAGCAAATCAAAACTTAACAAAGGCATTACTATTCAATCCAGGTGTGATAGTCGACTCATGTGGCGAGTGCAACTGTCCAACAATTGAAACGTGACTCGTCAATCAATGACAAAGAAGTCAATCATTGACGCCAGTGGGCTGATTCTTTAAAGATCAGCGGGCGTAGTAGAATTTTGGTAGTATAACACATATAGTCGGCAGGAAAATTACAGAAACATAGATGGCGCTCTTGTTTACATTTCTGATTTACTTTATTGTAAGGTTTTTTTAATTACCCGGGAACAAATAACCCTATAAAACCCTGTGTAAGTTTCTAAAATTACTACTACTACTACTACTACTACTACTACTACTACTACTACTACTACTACTACTACTACTACTACTACTACTACTAATACTACTACTAATACTACTACTACTACTACTAGAATTAATTGGAATTTTGAGAGTGATCGTATATGACAATTTCCCTGTTTTGAATAGCAGTTGCACATGCTGAATTTTAATTCACCTACGCCTACACTCACATTGAGGGCATCTGTGCTGCGCTGTCTGGTATAGGCTACCAGCTTGAACATAGCAATCATAGAATGGATATCAGTTCATACCAGTCTAGATAGCAGTACTGTAAGATAATTTAAAATAAATTGTTTTCAAAGCTATCAGTCGAATGTCTGAAATAGAGGGGGTGGTGGTGGAGCGCCGTGACCAGTTGCTGAAACCAAAAAGATTGTAGCGCTGAAAGGGTTGCACACTTTTCCTGCTATAGACGAGATGCGCATAAAGAGTGAACAATGCACATTTGTACATGATGTTGCTGTAAGCTGGTGTTGCCTTTGACAACAACAGCTTTCAGCAGCGTTGTTTCCAGAAGGAGAATGTGTTAGCATCGGGAAGAAGTTGTTAGAAAGAATATTATATTCAGGGTGAAGGGTTGATCTTTTATTCAAATGCCGTAACACAAGAAGTCCTCTGAAGAAACTGCCTTTTTATTCGACTTTGTTCTTAAATTCAGATCTTTTATTCAAATGCTTGTTTTAGGGGCTAATCCAATAAGTACATAAAGACGAACTGTTTATAAAGTAATGGCCGAAAGCTGTTTAAGTCTTTTCCACGTCACACAGGCCGAACCCCACAAAGCCGTAAGTACGTGACGAGCACAAAACACGAGCAGTACTTTTGTGGGTGGTGTTAAACGACGACATCAAATGTTTGCTAGCTGAAATTATAATAATGCCGGAATTTGACTCAGCTCGCAGTAGTTCACACAGCGAAATCCTCGCTGGATTACTGCACATGTCATTGATGATTCAGGGGCTTGCCTCTTTGTATAAATCTCTGAATCTAGCATTTTGACATTCTCGCGTACTGACGGCGAGCATATTAGATGTCGAATGTCACTATAGCTTACTAGTACAAACACATACAGATATATAGAAGTACACTACAGCTGAGAAATGACTTTAAAAGCCTCCAAAACAAAATAAAGCTTACTGTTGAATATTTTTAACATAATTGGATTTTGAAGATATAGCTATCCAATGGACCATTCCAGTTTTAGTTTAGCCATACCCCGCCCTTCTCTATCTAGGCTACATCCACACCTCATTCGTGCTGGGATTAATCGATCTATGAACTCTCCGACTATCAATGTCCAGAAAACTATACAGGTAAGCGGTTAAATATTTTGAAACTAATTTGACTGGGCGATGGTGCTGCCTACGGCAGTAACAGCGTCCAGTCAAATTAGTTTCAAAATATTCAACATAAAGACATACAGTTCGTACAACGTGTCGGACTATTAAGCGTTAAAGACGGGCTATATCGAGTCATTCATGGCGTCATGATTATGATATCATCACACACGTCGCTCAGTCGATTATGATGTCATATGACGTCATATGATGGATGGATAAACTCGGAAAGCTCCATTATGCTCAAAATAATCAACAGAGCATTTCTCACATCATGTATGAAGTTGTACTAACTGACATGCTTCTGTTTTGGGCTTTGGAAACAATATAAGTTATTTATGATCTGCACTGTACATACGGATTTGCAGTTTGGGCCCTTCAACCGAGGAATCCAGTTTGAGCTATGCCCCGCCCATCTATAGCTAAGCTCCACTCACACTTCGCCCGTCTTGGGATCGGTCGATCCATGAACTCGTTGACTATCAATTTCCAGAAAACTATACAGGTAAGGTGTTGACTATTTTGAAACTAATTTGACTGGGTTGTGTTGCTTGTTTATTAAATGATAAATACATACAATTCGTACAACAACGCTTAGTCCTTCATCAATTAAGCCTTCGTTACGAACTTAGCTACGTCATTCATGACGTAGTTTATTATGACGCCACCCTACATGTCACGTAGTTGATTATGACGTCATATGATTGATGGATAAACTGGACTCCTCAATTAGTGCCTGTGATCGTTTAAAGGTGCACATTCACACAAGAATGCATGAAAATAAAATTGTTTAATCGTATACTTTTAGAGGCTTAACCTGTGAAACTCAATGTCAACGAAATACGTCTTAATATATGATGATTTCATTTCGAATAAATTAATAAAAAAATTTAACTTATGTAATTTAATTAGAGATTCCTGTCTCTAATTCAAGTTCACAAAGTAAAAAACTATATTAATTTATACCTAATGAAATCATCAAAAGATTTATTTCGTTTCAATACACCTAGGCAGACAATTTAAGCCTCTGAATGTATACAATCTAAACAAGTTTATCTACAGGTGTTTTCTGTGAATATTCACCTTTAACAGGTAAATGTTGATGCATTTCTCCCTGTCTATGAAGGGTTCCATGATGTACTTTTCAACAAATCGTATTTGATGCGCCGAAGAGGTGTTTTATAAGCTTCACTTTGAAAAACAATCGGTTAAATACCGCGTATCCAATCTCCGAACTTTGCGCTTGCTCACCTGGTTAACGTAATCTGAATATTGTTGGTCATTGTTGTAATATATCGTTTGCCACTGTTATAAGAACATTACCAGACAACACGTGTCACTGTGTTATTGACCAACGGGCGCGCCATTATCAAATTCTATATTGGTCCCCTGCACGGTTGACCAACAGGCGCACCGATATCGCGCCATTGGTAAACGGTGCAAATTCAATATTTGCACATTACCTAAGGCAGTACCAGCTTCCAGTCAAATAGATTTCAAAACATACAACAGCTCTACGTTTATAATGACTGTCAGGCTGGTATACTGGAAATACAGGTTCAAATCGGTAAAATACGAGAACTGTTTCTAATATGGACGCCCTTATTTTTCAGGGCCACATGACTGCAACCCCTTCATCCAATGTCAAATACGATATTGGTCCCCATCTCCCGTTGACAAACAGGCGTGCCAATATCAAATTCGGAATTGTCCCCGGTGATGCTGACCAACATGTGCGCCAATATAAAATTCGATATTGGTCCCAGGTGCTGCTGACAAACAGGTGCGCCAATATCAAATTCGATATTGGTCCCCTGTGCTGCTAACAAACAGGCGCGCCAATATTAAGTTCGATATTTGTCTCTGCGTCGGTGACCGACGGGTGCGCCGATATTAAATTTGATATTGATTCCCTGTGCTGTTGACCAACCTGTGTGCCAATATTAAATGTGATATTGGTCCCCGTTGCCGCTGATCAACTGGTGCGCCAATATCAAATTCGATAATTGTCCCCTGTGCCGTGAACCAACAAACACACCAATATTAATTTCGACACAAGTTCAAATGGGTAAAATACGGGAACTGTTTCTGATATGGGCGCCCGTGTTTTTCCGGGCCCCAGGACTGCAGCCCCTTTATCCAATATTAAATTCGATATTGGTCCCATGTCCCGTTGACAAACAGGTGCGCCAATATTAAATTCAATATTGGTCCCTGCGTCGGTGATTAACGTGTGCGTCGATATTAAATTTGATATTGGTCCCTGTGCCATTGGTAAACGACACAAATTCAATATTCGCGCGTTACAAAAGCGTGTATTTTGAATAATTAATTAACTCCATATAACTTTACAAAAATATCAAAATTATTGAACAAATGTGTAAACAATTGGCTTAGATTTCATGTGATGCGCGACTGTGACTTCAATAATATTATGCTCTTTGCTGTCCATCTAATCGGCTTGAAGGGCGGTTTACCCGAGTCCAGTACTAAAGCAATACCGTTCGCGCTTCACCTGCCGTATATACATGCCAGCCGACTTAATAGACTATGTATCTATTGTGGGATGTTATTTACCCAAAATACGTTGCTGTGGGAAAGGAGTATTCCTATTATGTTGCTGAAGGTGACTATGTCTTCTCGAAACATACACGTGCATACAAATGTTATATTTAAAAGGCCGCTTTGTTATTTGTATATTCATAAATTTGTTGGCGTTGTAGAAACTTAATTCCCTCCCCATACCTCCCACTCTAGCACCAATAGCCACTAAATTCCCATGTTGATCCTGCAACCAGCACTTTAACAATCCTATGTGACATTTGTGATTACTAGGTTTATCTGAGATGCTCTAAATTAACAAATCCAGACTGCACACAACTTGAAAACGACAATGATCTGTGGTGCATGGTGCATAAACTGGAAGAAACAACTATTTCCATATAACCGCTATGACGATGACACTGATTTCATGCTTGTAATTCACGTTTCCAGAGTATCCACCCATCATAGGGCGTCATAATCAACTACGTGATGTGTAGAATGACGTCATAATGAATGACGTAGATAAGTAAGTCACGAACGTATATTTGAAGACGCTTTATGCGTTATTGTACAAATTGTATATCTTTACTATTTAATAAATATTCTGTTGAATATTCTGAAACTAATTTGACTGGGCGCAGTCAAATTATTTACAAAATATTCAATAGCTTCCCTGTATAGTTTTCAGGCAATTGATAGTTAAGGCATTCTGGAATCCAAACGGCGAGATGTGGGTGGAGCTTAGTTAGTGATGGGCGGGGCATAGCTAAAAATGGAAAGGTCCATTCTTACACCCTACTCAGATCATTTAACATGCAGTTTACTTCTTTGAAAAATCCCGGCCTAAGATATACAAATAACCAATTGCATCACAAACCTTTAAGTGCAGACTTCAGCCAAAACAATATTGGAGTATTCAAGACAGAAGTATCAGAGGTAGACCGGACGTGAGTAACGTGCAATCAGTCATGCGACGATGCATGCACCACTTTCCATGAGATTTGTACAACCCTTTACGAGTACAGCTTCCGTATGAAGGAAAGGAAAAAAAATATAAGCACAACCCTATTAAACCCTGTCTATCAAATAGACTGATAACTTCCAGCCATGAGAAACATAATTTTTATTTGAAATTCATCAAGTGTCAAACAAATTATGTTGAATTACTGTACAGGATATACAGAAACAAACGAAATCAAATTATAAAAAGAGCAAGGAAACAATCCTGAAACAATGCGGGTGCGAAAATGACATAAATGAAACATGGAAAATTATTAAGTCATTACTAAATAATATTAGGAAACAAATACAAAAGGCAAGTTTTTTTCTAATAAAAAAGTCATGACGAACAATAAAAGAATTGCAGATAAATATAATGTTTATTTTGTAAATAGTGGATCTACTTTACAAGCAAATCCTGGAAGCAATTTTGAATACTCTCTAACAGAAAACTTTCAGAAGAAATGACAACCATACTAAACTGCCTCGATCCAGAAAGTAGTGCCGATATTGATAACTTCAAATGGCGAGTATTCAAACACTGTACAATAGAAATACTAATGACACTAAATCACATCTGTAACCGATCACTTGCACAATGAGTTTGTCCACTCAAACTGAAGGTTTCACAGGTTACATCAATTTATAAAGCAAAAAATTCACCCACCTGCGTAAATACTTGCACTTTGTCCAAACTATTTGGACGACTTATATACAACTGACTAATAAATTACCTGGACAAAAAGTAAATTATGTATGCATTACAATATGCATTTAGGAATAAACATTCGACAATGTTTGCATTAATTCACATGAAAGAGTATAGCCTGATAACGCAGCTTACCGGGCCGATACTGAAAGCACCAATATTTACAAAATAATCATTACATTTATCTGCAATTCTTTTATTGTCCATGGTGATTTTTATTATGAAGAGACTTGACCTTTGGTCCAGTAAGGTGCGTTATCTGGGATAGATTCGATGGAAATGAAAAAGATGGGCATAGGTATTTGTTATTCGGTTGTTTTTGAGGTTTTTTAACATATTTTATTGCATATATTACAATGGGATTGGGCACAAGTTGTTCGAAACTTAGAAAAGCCCTCTCCCTACAGAAAAAAATGTATAGGCGACAAACATAAACATATACACAAAATAACAAAGTAAACGTATAAACAGATTAAATATTATAATACATGTACATCATATTGAGTATTTATATGATTGAGAGAGAGAGAGAGAGAGAGAGAGAGAGAGAGAGAGAGAGAGAGAGAGAGAGAGAGAGAGAGGGGTCCAGAGAGGATAGTGAGGCCAATAATTTTGCCCAACAGTAATATTTTCATGATGACCACCATAACAGAACGCCCAAGGCCCAGTGTTGCTCACCTGGATCATTTGCACCGGAAAATATGGAAACTTGGGTTGAAGCTTTACGGTCGTTTGAGAGGAGGAGATTTTGGCAATCTCCGGACGATTTTTTAAAGAAAAAACTAAGATTTTCTAAGATTTTCCAAGATTTTCACTCAGACAATTGTCAGATCAAAACTCCCATTGGTATTTATTTATGGGCTATCCACCATAGGGCCTTTCTACCAAAAATTGGTTGAAATCCGCCAAGGCGTTTAGGAGGAGTAGAATTTTGACCCTTTAGTGTCGACACCGGCCAAGTCCGGCCTTCTTAGTGGTCTAGAGGAGTGCGCAGTTGTAGACCAGGAGAAGACTAATCCTGAAAATATACAACTGAAATGACTGACCAGATAACCGGAACAGTCCTTCCAGTCGCAAACTCCCAAAACCAGTCGTCCCCCGTCCCGCAAATGGGCATTCAAAATGCAAATATGCTAGTTTTCAGGAACAAATTTCGTCACTAAAGGGTTAAAGCAAAATTTGATGCACGACATGCGACGGACGGACGAACGAAAGATGTACAACGGACGATCGCCCTTACTTAGGCTCACATGGTCCTTCAGACCAGGAGAGCCAATAATAATAATAATAATAATAATAATAATAATAATAATAATAATAATAATAATAATAATAATAATAATAATAGGTCGAGCGAAGCAACCGGCATTACTTCATTCACAAAACTCAACAAATTACGACGTTTGCAAAAAAAAAAAGTAGTGATAAGCAGTTTCTGGAACCAGACACAGCGCATAATTTGGATCTTCCAATAAGTGGATAACATTTAAAATTTCTGTAAATTCATATTCCCCATATGCCATTATGTGGCCTGGGTGTAAATAAAAAATCTGAATCTGAATATGAATCTGGAACAACACTATCAACCATATCATATTATTTAAAAAGATGTCATACTATGTAGTTGTAGGGAATGCACTCATCTGTTTCCAGAAACTATCTATCCGAGCGAACAACGTGTACAAAGTTTAATAGAATTTGTTCTGGAACCAGGAATTCCATCAGCGGTGTATTTCAGGGATCTATTCTCGGCCCTTTGCTTTTATTTTATGCAGGATGGCCTACGTAATATATGCAAGCACGTGCAACTAATTCTTATTGTTGATGATGCCAATGCTTTTTGCTGCAACGAAAATATAGAAACACTATACTAAAATGTTAATGAAGAAATTGAAAGAATTAAAAATTGGTTTTAACTGAATAAAATATCGCTAAATGTTGACAAATTATACATTGCTTATTAATTAGCGGAAATCAGATAAGTGCCGAAAATCTATACAAACAGACAAGAAATCAACGAAGCCTCTTCTGCAAAATTCGTAACATTTACCTGGACAAACACTTCACATTTCCAGAGTAGTCATCCATTAGCTGACCTCGTGTGACGTCATAATTAGCTCAGCGCGTGTATGAGTGTAAGTTTGTCCGCGTGGTTGAGAGAAACTGTCTATGATTTAGAGTGCATGTGCGAGTTTCAAATAATAATAATAATAATAATAATAATAATAATAATAATAATAATAATAATAATCGGAATTTAAACTAATAGTCTGTCAGAATTTCTTTGTGTGTACATAGATGTATAAATTTGTATATATATATGTTAATTAGGGCCTCTGTTAGATCAGGCCGTGTACTTGAAAATTTACCCTCAATAAATAACGATTATTATTATTATTATTATTATTATTATTATTATTATTATTATTATTATTATTATTATGATGGCGTCACAATGACTACGTCACAAAGGGTTCCATATAGACCGTCATCAAATCTCAAACAGTCCGACACGTTGTATAAATTGTATGTCTTTGTAATTCTTTTTTTATTTAATAAACATGTTGAGGCAGCAACAGCACCCAGTCAAATTAGTTTCAAAATATTCAACAGCTTACCTGTGTAATTTTTGGAAATTGATAGTCAGGGTGTTCAGAGATCGATCGATCCCAACACGAGCGAGGTGTGGGTGGAGCTTAACTAGAGATGGGCGGGGCATAGCTAAAAGGGCCATTAAGCTGTGATTAAGATATTGAGACAATATCTTCGACAGTCGCAAGAAGCATTCAGAGACTTAAAACCAAATATGACACCATTAAAATAATATATTACATACTCATTCACACCTATCTTACTATCTGGTCGAACACACAGAAAAGGATTAAGAAAATTCAAAATTTACAAAAGAAGAGCCTGTAACTATTTTCCCAGCCTGAAGAGAATGTATATTTAAAACAAAAAATATGCTTACAGACATAAGTAAGCCAGAATTCGATACAATGCTTGATGACGACTATCATTCCGACAATCTTCTCATTTCAACATCCAATCTATTCAGCAGGAATATGAACAGTCACTCGCGTAATGCAAGAACTAAACATAACTTATATATATATACAGGATATAAGAATGCAACAAGGCAAGCAAAAATGTCCATAACAACTGCAACACTACCATAGGAAATGACACAACAATCCTACAGGAAAGTAATTAAACGGTTCATAATGGACACACACTAACAAAACTACCACGCCTGCTATTACTGTTGCTGCATCTGCCACTGCTTCTGCTACTGCTGCTATTGCTATTGCTGCTGCTACTGCTGCTGATGCTGCTGCTGCTGCTGCTTCTGCTGCTGCTGCTGCTACTACTACTACTACTACTACTACTACTACTACTACTACTACTACTACTACTACTACTACTACTACTACTACTACTACTACTACTACTACTACTACTACTGCTACTGTTGCTGCATCTGCTGCTGCCTCTGCTACTGCTGCTATTGCTATTGCTGCTGCTACTACTACTGCTGCTGCTGCTGCTGCTGCTGCTGCTGCTGCTACTACTACGCCCTTGCCTAATCCTTGCCTAGTGCCAGTGCGTCGTCAATGACAAGCTTCATGGAACTAATGCTTGACATATAAAAAACCCTACATACCTGCGAGTGCCTAGCGATTTAGCAGGAGGGATCGCAGAAACGTAAAGTAAAATATCTAGAATGTACAGTTCCAGTCAATTCGTATGGCTGTGAGATGGGTGGTTGAAAGCTGGTCCGATGAAAGAGTTCCCAACGGCTAGTCAGAAAATGCCGTAGAATTGCCTGGGTTCGAACCCCACTCGGGTCGAAAATTGAAAAGGGTAAAAATTACATTCCAGATGACGATTGAGTTATATCCTAGTGCCAGTGCGTCGTCACATGGTTCATAGAGCCGCCACCGCCAATGCCATTGACGCCGCTGCCACCGCCGCCGCTGCTGCTGTTGCTGCCATTACCAGCAGCATCCGCCACACAATTAATCGTCTCCTTCATGAGCAGATACACGTCGCGAGCAGACAAAATGCCTTCTCTAACTTCGGATCGTGCATATTCTTCACTTCTACCAGAAAATATTTGTAGATCTGTACTCTTGAGTCATCAGCAGATTTTAGCGAGTACCACATCCTGGCCGAGCTTATGAGTGAGACTAGGATGGCACTCCCTGGATATAGCTGGTGAGCATGGGTGTAGGTATGGAAATGTGTCCACCGCATAATAAAAAGGTGTCGATTAGCGAGATATCTGCATGCATAAGGCATGTAACAATGGCTATATGCATTTATAGTATCTGGAATGCAGAGAAAATGGCAATGTAATATGCACAGCATTGTTGCAAAACAAAATTCTTATTTTGACTCATGAATTTTCCAACAATATAATCCTGCATGTGGAACCAAATTTCAATTCGATATCTATAATTGTATATAGGTCGTGTTGACGCTGGATAGTTAATCAGGAGTACGGCCATACTTCAGTATCGTGTAACTCAGGATCAACTCTCTAGTGTGAATACGGTCATAAAATCACTAGTACCGCTAGACACCAAAATATGATAATATAAATGATAATCCCCTCCCCACCCACCCACATGCCCCCACCCCACCCCGTCCACGCCCTCATCCACATATATGTATGTTTTATCTTCTGCTAATGTTATAACAATGTAGTGCATTATTTGCTCTTATATGGGTGTGCTTCCTGTACTGTTATTTGTATATGCTGTTGTTTATATAAGTGTGTCCACCACTAAATAGGCACAGCCATTGGTGGATAACCTGTTTTCAACTGTCAAATCGATAATATACAGAGAAATAATGAACTCAAAAACTCTTGAACTCTCGAACTCTTGTCTACTCATGTTGATATTACATGGGCGGGAAGGTCTTTAAAATGAGGGGCTGACTCTAGAGCGGGGAGGGGGCGAGTGGTGGGGTCTGGGGGTCCTGCCCAAAATTTTCTTTTGGAAATTAGATGACCTGAGAAGCCATTTCCTGCGTTCTGAGATATATGTACTTAAATTCCGCTTCCACTAGCAATTGATCATGGTATTGAGGGTTAGGTTGGCGATGCAGATGGATAGAACCACTTACCACTTAAGTCAGGCTAGTGCAGTGTTAATCAAATTTTAAAGGGTTACTTTAAATAATATACGGGGCTGTGATCCCCAAGAAAATTATGAAAATTAGTAGCTCTGAGAAGCCGTCTCCTGCGTTCTGATGAATAAAGAAGCACCTATATTTTCTACAGTACAATACCATTTTAATGACAGGGCTCTGACCCAGACTCATAAAATTGGTGGGGCTGCAGCCCACACAGGGCCCTCTCTCTCTCTCTCTCTCTCTCTCTCTCTCTCTCTCTCTCTCTCTCTCTCTCTTCCGCCGCCCCTATATTAGTCAATATTGTGACGCAATATACCTATCTGCACCCTTATTTCTACGATAAAACGCATACGCTTATAACTGCAACTGTTAGCAAGACTCAATGTATAAGCAACATCGAGGTGTTCATTGTGACGTGTAATAGATGAATCCACAGTTAACTATTCTCCGCTCACGTCTAGCTAGGCTCCACCCATGATTTTCGCGTGTTGGGGTCGATTTGTATGATTTGATTCCCGGAATCCCAATTTCATGGTAGCTCTACAGCTAACCTGTTGAGTCAAGCTAGTTTCAAAGCATTCAACCGAATGTTTCTTAAATAGTGAAGACATACAATTTGTGCGACTTGACGGACTATTCCAGGTTTATGACGGAGTATTTTTTGTCAATTCTGATTGTGACGACAGGCTATAGGTGACGTAGTGGATTATGATGTCGATACTTGATTGACAGAGTGGATTCATCAATATTGAAATGACCCTAACTACTGACCAATACGAAGGTGATTGATCGATGACAAACTAACTCTTTCATCCCGAGAGACAAATTGTAACAGATTCACTGTTATGTATCATAACCATCACGATATAGCGTAGTCTAATGCCACCAAGTATGTAATATATTATAGTTTGATCTATGTAATAATGTCTTGTTATACCATGCTCCAATTCACCTCTCCAGAGTACCCCCCCCCCATCATATGACGTCATAATCGAATACGTGATGTTTAGAATGACATCATAATGAATGACGTCATGAATGACGTCGATAAGTACGTAACGAACGCATATTTGAAGACGGCCTATGCGTTGTTGTACAAATGGTATGAATTTACTATTTAATAAATATTCTGCTGAATATTTTGAAACTAATTTGACTGGGCGTTGTTGCTATATTCAACAGCTTCCCTGTATAATTTTCAGGAAATTTATAGTTATGGCATTCGGGGATCGATCAATCCCAACACGGCGAGGTGTGGGTGGAGCTTAGCTAGTGATGGGCGGGGCATATCTAAAAATATATCGGTCCATTACTCTGTAATATAGATGTATGGGAGACGTGCTTATAAGACTTGTCTTATCACGCTTCCTCTCAGACAATGCAATAAATTCTGTTTAGACCAACAAAAACTTATTGTTTTATCATCAAAAACCACCACATCTTTTATAAATTTGTATTCATTCACGCGCACGCTGAACACAGTAAGGTCTCGAAATCTACGAAGCGCGCAATAATCTTAATGTCAATAATAATCATATTAAACATAGTTCCATGATTGAGAACAACAGGAAGGTCAAGTCGTTTTGGCTTGCTCCAGGAGGAAGAAGTATGCCTTTGTAAAGCAGTTCACTCAATTGTGAGGACTAGCGTCGAGCTTGCGGTCGAATAACGAAGAGTTATCGCGCTTGGATGATTTCACCTTGTAAGCATTTCTGTTCTAAATTCCCAGAATGCTCGTTTAAGCATAATTATAAATGTCTCCCGGTGAATATTTTGAAAACAAATTTGCTGAAAGTCGTTGTTGCCAGGACAACATCAGTTTCAGTACAATTGTTTTATGAATATTTGTCTGGAATTATACCGTGTTATAAAAGTCGTCCGCTAGTATTTGAATTAAAGGTGTTTATCCTTGGTTAGCGTTTGGCCTGCAGGACCCCGAGACTCTGCAAGACATTGACTGGCACGAGAGGTACGGCGTATGCCGCATCACGCCTCATTAACCAATCTAAGTCCACCAAGCGTAGAAATCTCCAGATAGACACGGGACTTAGACAATGTAGTACACGCTTGCTTCAAACATCTTTGGATAGAGCTATTCCGGCTGGAAGACTGGGAAATAGTTATCAATTCAGGAATCCAATTTATCCACAATCACTTGACGTCATAATTAACTGCATGACGTGTATGCTGACGTCATAATCAATTACGTCATCAATTGAGTGAGAGTAATCCCTCCCTTAAGCAGTAGAAACTTTCAGACAAATTGCTTAGAAAACTATTGAATGTTCGTATATAGTTAAATTGAATAGATGTTTTACTTGTGGATTCTGTGTTAATCGTGTCTTATGAAATATTGATAGCTAGTGCACGAACGATGAATTTTCTCGCACGGACCTGACATATACTCTCAACACCTCGATGTGATCTGTACACAGCTGACATGTTTACATTGAAAACATAAATACCAAATTCTATCAAGTAGGGACTAACAGTGAAATCTCTTTGTCACCTGCACACAAATGCCCTATTTTGAATGTGAATTTAAACAAAATTAATTTACGTTGAACAAATTCAAATATTAAAAGATCCATCTTTACCTGTATAGTTTTATTGCCCTGTGTTCATCATTAGCAAATTATTCATCTCCAATTTGATTCCTTGTTTAGTTGTTTTAGAAATAAAGACAAATGTCCCTCAACTACGAGTATTATTATAAATGGACATTGAGTTTTTGCTATACCGTTAAACTCGTTTAAAACGGACACATTAGAGACTAATCTAAAGTGATCCTTAAAGCTAGTTTGTCATATTGTAAAAGAGGCTTGCCATATGAGATGAGTTTATGATACCACCAAGATGGTGGTTCTCTAAGACAACCACCCGTCTTAAAGAATTACCAATTTGTTCCCCAAAGTCATGTATTCCTTATAGACCCGGTTACATGTGTATCGCAAAGGAGTCAAGTAATTTACAAGTGGTATATAGCTTCAGTTCTCCGCCCCTGTCGCTTGAATACGCGTTCATGGATCGAGCGTTTTCTATCATCACAATAGCTATATGTGTCAATATTGATTCCCTGTTTTATAAAATATTTGCCAAACGAGCGCTTTATTTGCACATTCGCCACACACGGATATTTTTATTGTGCAAAATTGATGTCGCGTCCGAATACACGTAGACTTCCAGATTGTTTATACGAGAAAGAATAAGAATACGGATAAATCCGGAACATTTCCAACTATACTTATTCTTGAAATTATTGGTTCTGTTTATGCAAGACGTAAAGAACCACATGAACATGTGTATAAGTTATTAAGGATTGGTTGGACAGTGCTCGATATAGTTCAAGTGCTATTAAGGTTATGGATTTGATTATCCATCTTCAACTGGCCTTATAATATTAAACCACCATAGTAGAAAAGCCAAGGTAAAAGATGATGTTTCACCTAGAGGCCTATATGAGAGATATAGTTTATACCTATGATTTTCCCCCGTTCGCATTGATATCTCCTCTCGACAAATGGCTGTTATCAAGAATTGTAATTTGAATATTTGATCATGTCGCACATTTATTGTAAGACCCAGTTCTAGATTCCCATATCGTCTACGTTCTGACACAATAAATAATAACTGCATATATCATTATATCATTGGAATTCGGAAAATAATTTCTTTACTAACTTTGCTTTAAATAAAAAATGTTGGAAATCAGTTTTGATTATTGCACAATTTGCAATAAACGCTGAAATTGTTGGCCATTGGTGTGATAATTGAATTTATTGCAAATTTTAATTGATTTGCAACATTTTTTGTTTAAAAAATAATTTTCCAAATTCTAATGATGACAGAGCAGTAATACCTTCCAAAAACAAGCTACATACGTCATCTACATTCCGAGGTTACACGTCATCATGGAAACGTACAGAGAGATAATAAGACATATGACACTGAATATCCATACGCACCCCTACGGACCTTTCCATTTATCGGTATGCCCCGCGCATCTCTGGATAAACTCCACCCACACCTCGCTCGTGTTGGGATCGATCGATCTCTGAACTCACTGACTATCAATTTAAAGAAAACTATACAGGTAAGCTGTTGACTATTTTGAAACTAATTTGGCTGGGTGCTGGTGCTGCCTATGCATGTTTATTAAATAGTAGAGACATACAATTCTTACAACGTGTCGGACTATTAAGAATTAAAGACGGGCCAAATGGAATCATTTATGACGTATTGATTATGACGTCATCCTACACGCCGCTTAGCTAATTGTGACGTCATATGACGTCAAATCATCGATGGATACTCTGGAAAGGTGAATTCACTGTCTCTCTGCAACACATTGAAATGGTATTCAACATCCACACATGGCGTTTCACTAACAGCAATATGCATGAACATGCCACTATAATGTTACACAATCTGTTTGATTCGCGATTGTTGTCTTAGAATTTGGTCAGTAATTTTGTGGCCCATGGCCCATGAGTCAACCCGTCCCATCTCGGTGTTGATTGTGTAGAACGTATGTATGAAAACCTCCAGTGGACGCCTCACACTTTAGCTCCAGCAAGATGATCCTCTCTGCTCCATCTTGTCCATCCCAAAGACTGATTCTATATTGATTAACCCTTTGAGCCTTAAATTTGTTCAAGATAATTTCAATTTTTTCAAAGATAGTATCAATTTGCAGACCAAGAGAAGACTCTTTCTGTAAATTTAGCGCTGGAATGACTGGCTGGGTTATCGAGCCAGTCATTCCAGTGGTAAAATTTTCAAAAACAGTCATCTCTTGGTCTGCAAATTCACATTTTTCAAAACCACTGCGGAAGTCGTTTTTGGCTGATATGAGTCTTAAAGCGTTAATTGTTCTGAATTCCCACTGCCATATAGGAGAATATCAATGTTGCTGCAAGCGTTTGACTCTTAGCTCTTCTTAAAATAAAATAAAAATTCAATACAATTAATTGAATAAAATAACTTAATTTAACTGGTTATATTATTCATGTTGTTGATAGATCGATCACTCTTACACAACATTCAGCGTGTATTGTGAAACCAATCAATGGTGGCGCTGAAAGATAAGTGGTCAAACCTGTACAAAATTTAGCACTGAAAGTCAAAGACTTATTCCTTCTTATTACCTAACCAATAACGCGATAGTAAAAGCTAAAGGACTTCTTTCAATACGCAACAGGCCAGTTATCCATAAAACTTGTGTATGCCAAGACAAAATAAGTCAACAAATCTATTATCACTGTTATTAAATTAATTAGTACGGTATTTATTTATTTATTTATTTATTCATTTATTAACCTCGTGATAATCACTGTATATTTTGTCACTTTACTCGCCATAATAATTGTTATAAATATATACCCTCATATGTTGCCTGAGTGTAAAAAACGTGAAACTGAAACTGAACACGTGTTATGAACACCTTATAGAAATGTTAGTAGCAAGTGTCTCCAAAAGGCACATCACGTGATCACCCCTATTCAAGGACGGCCTGTTAATGGCGAGTAATGGATAGATCCGAACTGTCACCCAAGTATACGATCAATTTCATCACGAGTTAGATGGCGTCACAATTAAAATGAAGTAGCTATGGCGTGCAATTTGAAAAGTCCGTAACAAATCTGTAAGGAATGTTAACCCTTGGGTGAACTGCAATTTAATACGGATTCCGTTGAATCTTTTGAAACTGTTTTGACTAGGAGATGTTGCTGCCAGGCTGTGATAGTTCCAAGTCAAATTAATTTCAAAATATTCAACATCATACCTGTATAATAACCTTGACATTGCGATTATGATGATGCAGGGTTCTGAGTAGATAAATCGATTCCAACACGAGGATATACTGGGCGGGGCTAATTAAACTTGGGGTGGGGTGGGGCATAGCTAGAAGTGGATCCCTCCATTGTTCGTGTTACATAACGTGATTACCCAAGACAAGTTTTACAGATGCTGTTCATACAAGCATACGTCAATCGATCACGTATCTCCCATAACACGTTCTGAAGCAAGCGCTATACATGGCTAGATATAGATTCTTGAGAAACATTGTCATACCTTACAGAAAAGAGATTATGTTTGCATTGACATGGTGACAAGCAAGCAGGAAAATATGGATCTTTACATTGGCTACTTTGACTCGAACTTTAACGAAAGTTCGCTTTAGGTTAGTAAGGCCGTATTCTCACCAGAGACTTAATCAGGAATAACGCCGCACTGAAGTACGGCGTTATTCCTGATTAACTCTCTAATGAGAACATGGCCTTAGTTATTACGTTCATATACGTGCTTGACTGTCGTTTATTCAGAATTCCAGGTGTCTCCTGAAGATGAGACTTGCATGTCTAGACTGTGTAAGAAAACACAAATACATTTTATTAATGATCAACATATTGAAGGAAACATAAAGTGCATGAAGAGACACACCATTGTTAAATTTAACATGATATAAGATACCGACAGACATATACAATTTTAGCTTTCTGATCCACACAGTAGGCCTGCCACTCTGCTGTCAGTTCCATGGCGCTTGCAACTTTCAACATACTCTACATCAACAACTACTGAACAATATCTTTTTCCCGGCTTAGTGGTGATCAACTTGCCCTGTGGGTGGGGCTTAGAATACACCTTCCGTATCCTCTGCGTGTCGTAAGAGGCGACTAAAGGAGGTAAGGGTGAGGTAACCCTGACAGAAACCTCGAGTGCTGAAGACGGAGGTTCCAGGCCGCACGGCGCACTCTAATAAACCATGGACCCACGCACTTAACGCTTATGATCATGTCGATAGTCACTTACAGGACTGGCGGTATGATCAGCGAACGAAAAGAAGAAGAAGAAGTGGTGATCAATGGAATTTCCAAATTATTCTCCAAGCCAATTAATTCATTTACAATATTCTAGCGTGAAATTAGTTTATATTTCTAATGTAGTTGAATAAAAGCTTTTGACATTGCGTTCGTTGACGATCTATTTTGTCACTTATCATACGGGTTTTCCGCGTCAGTTCCTTTATCATGTCTTCACGTATGAGTACCTTCAACGGATGCGCGTAACTTGTGGATGTACGGGAATGGAGGAATAAAACAGGCGTGAGTTTCATAGTGACCCTATCATTGGGAACTGGCAAATAAACGCCCTAAAGGTTACAACACACATAATGGAGGCATACAGTTTTAGCTATGCCCCACCCATCTCTAGCTAAGCTTCACCCACACTTTGCCTGTGTTTGGATCAATCGATCCATGCACTCTCTGAATCTCAATTTCCAGAAAGCTATACAGGTAAGCTGTAGAATATTTTGAAATTTATTATGTATACGATAATACGGATGGCGTGAAGTTGGTATGGGCTGGACGGGTGGTGGTTGGAGAGTGGCTGGTGGTGGGGTAAGGGTGGGGGTGGGGCGGGGTTGCTAGAAATACGAATACTACGCTGTAGGTCTTTGTGCTCAGGCATTGTTTACATCGATATTTTTTATGTAATGACGGATCAATTTGATAAGCACTCGAGATGCATGCGCACGTCACACGCTTGTGTCATCTTGAAGGGCGCGTGGTTGATGATGATGATTGCGTTATGTGTCTAGTCTTTATTTATGTTTTAACGAGGTCTTTGTGTCAGAGTCCATCCTTGCTCACTATACTGGACTATTGTTTAACTCCTGTAACACGAAACGCAGAACTGGTAAAACTCATTTACAATTGAGTAGCCATCCTGTTGAATATTTTGAAACTAATTTGACTGGGTACTGTTGCTGCATATGGCGTCATAAGATCTGACACCTGCTTGAATCAATTTTGACGCTTTGAATCATGAACTCCCAGAATGACAATTTCAAGGTAACTACACAGGTGAGCTGTTGAATAGTTTGAAACTACCTTAACTGAGAGCTGTTGTTGTATTTGCCTTGAGCTATCATCGTTTATTAAATTTCTTATATTATTGAAACTCCCAGATAATATGCTCAAATTACCACCGTTAGTGTGGCATGGCGTGGCGTGTGAGGGCATATGCGTTGTTCCTGGACGTCCGAGTTGTCAAATGAAACTTTTCTACGGTCGTGTTCTCGCTGGAGAGTTAATCGGGAATAACGCCATACCTCAGTAGTGCGCTACACCGGTTAAGTCTCTAGTGAGAACACGTCCTAAGGCCGTGTTCTCACGAGAGACTTAACCTGCGTAACGCTGTACTGGGGTGTGGCGTTATTCCTATTAACTCTCCAGTGAGAACACGGCCTAAGATTTTGCCTCTCAAAACTACTACATATAATTAGTTAATTTTTCAATTTACTAGTAACTGATCTTGCCGATGCATTGATAATTAATCTAATATAAAAGTTGGAAATTCCGTGGGCATACATATAGCGTCGTTTCTGCCTGTGAGTACTCAAACGCATCGTCTGGCTTACACATAGTGATATGTCTTTTATTGAGCTTCCATGTGTAATTAATGTTTCGCAGCCACTGCAAATGGCACACATCTTGTCTGTCATCAATACGCTTGTGTTTGGAATAAACCAATCATTACTCATTGACTATTCAATAACACCATATGGGTATATGCCATTTGTTCGCGACTGTCTCCCTTGCGCAAAGGTTCACCTGGTGGTATGTAGGTGGGCCGAATACACGCTCCCCCCCTCCCCCTAGCTGATATACCTGCACCATCTAGGAACTGAGCTGTAACATTGAACGCCTCTTGTGTCAAGTCACGGTCAACTTAATCCTTTAATGGTCAAACTGACCACAAACAACTCTGCAGTGTTCTTGGGACATGGATATTTAGAAGGCCAAGCGAAGAGTATTTTTGAATATTTTCCACTGGAATGACTGGCTCGGGTAACCGAGACAGTCATTTCAGTGGTGAATTGTCAAAAATATTCTTCTCTCAGCCTGCAGATAGACACTGGCTATGAAAAAACTTTAATCTTCTTTACCATTATCCCTTTGATGGTCAAGCCGGCGAAAAAAATTCAGTGGTAAATTTACAGAAAATAGTCTCCTAAAATTAAAATATCTAGAAAAATATTGACCATCAAAATGTTTAATTGAGATATCAAGTAGTATTTTGAGGGCTTCGAGGCACTGTTGGCACAAGAGGGGTTAGTTTAGCAAAAAGAAACGGTGGTCATGTTTGATGGATGATTACAACGTGACCTAATTCTTGAACCTGTGTACTAATTTATCATTGGAATGAAACAAAATTGCAAAAAATTTGTTTCCAGAACTTGCTTTTTTCGTCTGATATATGTTTGAAAATCGTCGGAAAGATGTTGAAACCAAAGCTGACTAAGATGGTACGAGTTGTCATCACTACGTCACAAGGCACTCTCCAGCACATAGCAGGTGCACCTTTAAGTAAGAAAAGCTGCAAGGAGTGGCAGTAAAACTAATTCATTTTAAAATCCATTGTGCATACACACGCAGGCACGCACGCACGCATTACGCGCGCGCGCGCGCACGCACGCACACCATGTACGAATTACATGTTGCTTTTCTGCTTGATTAAGGAAAGATTTGACTGATTATATAGAAAAAACATTGACTGAAAGTTGCTGTTACGTATGACTTCCTAAAGCAGCAGCTTACAGTCAGATTTTTCTCAAGATATGCAGCAACAAGAAATAATAGCATGTTTCCAAAACAAAAACTAAAATATCTTAGCTAGTACAATTTTGGAAACGTCTTTAAAATGTTCTGTTGAATATTTTGGAGTTAATTTGATTGGAAGCCATTGCTGCCTTAGGCAGAGAGAGAGAGAGAGAGAGAGAGAGAGAGAGAGAGAGAGAGAGAGAGAGAGAGAGAGAGAGAGAGAGAGAGAGAGAGAGAGCGGCCTTAGGCAGCAATGGTTTCCATTCAAATTAAAACCAAAATATTCAACAGTACATTTTATTTTGTTTTTGAAGAGCTGAACTGTCTGGAGAATATTGGCAGAAACGTGAGAGTTAAAGGTTGATAGAGTAATGTATTAGATCATGACGTGATGATGGCCAGTAACTATGAACACATGTACATGGCAAATAGGTTAATACAATACATACATACACGATGACACGTGCAGGATTCCTCGCTTTAAACCAAGGCTTGGTATTGCAAGGAAACACACTGTGTTGAATGATAAGTCTGTCACATTGAGTTATAAATTCTGCGAATGGTCTGAATTTGTATTTTTGGCATTTGCTCGATTATCATATATATTACGTTTCTCATCAATTCACCTTTCTGGAGTATCCATCTATCATCTGACGTCATATTACATCATAATCAGGTATAAGCGACGTGTAGGGCGACGTCATAATCATTACGTCATAAATGATTCTATATGTCGCGTCTTTAACGCTTAATAGTCCGACACGTTGTATGGATTGGGTCTCTAATATTTAATAAACATGTTGCTGAATATTTTGAGACTAATTTTATTGGACACTCGTCGCCCAGTAAAATTAGTTCCAAATATTCAATAGCTTACTTGTATAGTTTTCTGGAAATTGATAGTCAGTGAGTTCAAAGATCGATCAATCCCACCATGAGCGAGGTCTGGGTGGAGCTTAGATAGAGATGGGCGGTGCAAAGTTAAAAATGGAAAGGTCCATTGTCTCAGCAGTTGCACATGTTATTAGTTCCTCTTCCTACTGGGCCGGTGCTGATCCAATGCGGTCCAGTAACCCGCGTTATCAGTATGTATGCTGTCACTATCAGAACATGAACAGAGAATATGGAGGCTAATGTATGATAGATTAAATTCATATATTTCTAATTATTACGCACTACAGGGGTCTTATAAAAGGAACGTTGGTGTTTCCGGAGTTACGTATAATGTTGCCATTCTACCATGATTCACAGATGATATCAATTGAGACTAACTTTAAGATTGCTCGACAAATGTTCGTACAAATAGATATGCCTCACCAGTACCTTTATAATAATAAAAATAATAATAATAATAATAATAATAATAATATTATTATTATTATTATTATTATTATTATTATTATTATTATTATTATTGTCTTTCTTCAGGTGACCAGTGGCACGACCACGAAATTCGATGATATACAAAATATTTAAGCACTCATGTTCTGTTATATTGTAACCTATACCAGGTGAGTCATAGATATTTTGAGCGCGACCTTTGACCCTTTGAGTCTGGAATCAATGCCTCTCTTTGCCATCCCATCCGACCAAGAATGACTATAACTGTCCAGGTCTGAGGAACGATTATTACGGAAAAGCAAAAATATATTGTGTCAGTTGCTTGTTTACCATAGCGCAACATCGGCATTCAGAAATGCGTCTTCACGAAATGATAATCACATGTAGACACAGTTTTCTCCATTGAACAGGTGTGGAAATCTAAAATCAGTCCATGGATCATAACTAATTTCAATAAAGTCGGTTAGTTACAAATCATTTTATTGTGTACTATTAAAGATTCAAATCATCTGGGAAACGAACCTAGCAGTGAGCTTCCAAAGAATTGTTGTCTAAACAATTGATGGAAGATTTGTACTTATAAATTTTAATCCCTTCATCAAGCTAACAACTGGTCATATTCCAAATATTGAAATCCATTTGTTAGAACGCGAGTCGTCGGAAGAAAAAACATTGATCTGGTGGCTTTGACCTTGCGTTTGTGAGAATAAGTAATAAGTACCCAACTTCTAGGGAGAATATGAATTTAAATATTATATACCTTTCAAAATATCAGCCACAACTCTATGCCGTGTTCTCACTAGAGACTTAATCCGGAATAAAGCCATACTGAAGTATGGCGTTATTCCCGATTAACTCTCTCGTGAGAACACGGCCCTAGTTATATCCCATGCTTCGTGTCTGTGTGCTGCGCTATGCAAAATATTACGTTAGTACTTTTAAATCCTAGCGGTCAGAATCCAAGCATAGATTAAGTCTATTGAAGCAACTGCCGTTCTAAGCCTTTAATACACAATGCAATCTGAAGCCATCGTATGGCTTATACTATCTCTGATATCGATGGTAGGTTCACTAGAAAAATGTTTTGGCAAGTGTTCCGCTGACAGACATACGCAGTGTGCGAAGATAAACAAAGGTTACACCAAAATGGCCGCCAGCTGATGATTGGTTATGTTTATACAGAGCTGTCCGCGGGCACAACCGTCCGTAGTTTCGCATTCCTGTGGGGATTTGAGGGTTTCACAAAGAAACTTCGCCGTAGGAACTAAGAAAAAAATACTTTTCAAAATAGAATCTACATGTGCTGCAAAATATAATAAGTTCTCTACTGTAGGCCTCAGTGCTATAGTTAATTTCTCAGTCAGTTAGTACTATGCTGATGGAATTATGATATCTAGAAATCCTGCTTTTCAAGATCACACAAATCAACCATATATATATATATATATATTCGTTCTCAGCATGATTTATATATATTATTTTGAAAAACGCTAAGTGTTTAATAGTACTGCTTATACAAAGGTACTGTCATACACGTACACGAATTATACTGCATAATCACTCCTCAAAGATATTTTAATTTAATGTAATTAACCCTTACCACTGTGATGTCAACATTTTAAAATTTTAAATACAAATTAAGACATCAACTGGTGTTTATTCTTCAACAAGTTTGGTGGACGATGTTGATGTGGTAGACAGCAACATCGTTCCCCCAAATTGTTGGAAAATCTACATAAGCTTCTTTGTTAGTGATACGGTGAAAGATAGAATGTTGACATCAGGGTGGTAAGGGCAACACATATTGTGTCTGCCATTTTATACATTCACAGATCGAAAATGCCCCTTTAAAATAGGCTGTACGTGTTAGTGAGTACCCGATACCGGTCAGTCCTATAACTGACCAGTATCTCTGTCAGTATCCGATACGGGTCAATTCTATAATTGATCATTACCTCGTGAAAAACGTAAATATTTTACGGGTGGTTATGCCTAACTGAAGCATTTGTATTCTTATTGATGAGAATGATAGAAATGGGTGTGAAGTTGATGGCTCTCGGCGATGGTGCCTCTGCTTCTGCTGTTATTATTCTTGTTTTTGTTGTTGCTGTTATTGTTGTTGTTTATCCGCCAGAAGACGGATACATTTTAGCTATGCCCCGCCCATTTCTAGCTATGCCCTGTCAATTTGAATAACAAAGCTCCGCAATGTTTTGTGCGTGTTGGAATCGATTTATGTACATTGATCCCTGAATTCTCAGAATCCTAAGTTTCAAGATAATTATACAGGTAAGCTATTGCATATTTTTAAACTAATTTAACTGGGTGCTAGGCAGCAACAGAGCCCAGTCAAATTAGTTTCAAAATATTCAACATGATGTTTCTTAGATAGGTAACTCCATCAAAGATATACAATTCGTAGACTTTACATATTTTGTAATGCCCATAACGGCGATAGATACGTAATTCATTATGCATTTGGTTTATGACGTCAGTCTACACGCGACGTTATTGATTATAACGTCATACGTCATATACTTGAATGACAGATCGGATCTACCTGTGTCTCGCTGCCGTCAGTATTGTTGTTGTCGTTGTTCTTATCCATCGTCGCCATCATTGTCATTCTTGTTGAATTGTTATTGAAAATAATGGGAAGATGAAGCAAAAACTCAAACGGAAGATGTTAAATAGAAAACAATATATTGCTCACATATGGTATGGTGATGTACATGAAAACATGGAAACAAGACGCAGCAAAAGCTGACCGCCTCAATATATATATACTCGATAAAATCTTATTTAGTTAAGTATTTATTTAAGTATTTCTTTATTTATTTATTTATTATTATTATTATTATTATTATTATTATTAGTATTATTATTATTATACCGCATGAAAAAGGAGACGTATCGTAACCTAAGGCCGTGTTCTCATGAGAGACTTAATCAGGAATAACGCCATATGCGTTATTCCTGATAAATTCTCTAGTGAGAACACGGCCTAATTTCATCATATTTTTTCACATTCTATCACAATGGTCCATTGTAGTCTAATGCGTGTTGAAAGTAGGTCAATGTGACCTACTTTTACGGTTCATTGAGCATTACATATGTGAATATAAATGTGTCATATTAAATGTCGACCCAATTTACCAGATCCAATCCACCTCAAACTTGGTACATATGGGCATCTTTGATTACAGATGTGTCTCGATTTGAAAGTAGGTCAACATGACATACTGTTCGTGGTTTTCTGGACTGCATAGGAAAACCATATATGTACTTAAATTCCGATGCACTTGTAAATGAATATTCTGATATATGGTTTCAGGACGGGTGCATATCAAAATAAGTCCGTTTGACATATTTTCCTGGTTGAATATTTAGAAAGTAATGTGACTGTAAATTTACGAAGGGCATACATTTCAGACTTCACAATTTCAGATCTCTCATACCTATGTGCCAGAGTCTCAAAGCACATGTACGCTACAGCCCAGAAATAACTTATCATGTCTACAAAACAAAATAAAAACGTACTGTTGAATATTTTGAAAATAATTGGATTGGAAGATATTTCTCTATGTTCAACATATTCAACAGAACATTTCTTAAAATCGTCAAAATTGTTTTATTTTGAAAACATGTATCTTATTTATGAGCTGGACTATACATCTTAGCTTAAAGATGCAGATTCACACCAAAATGCTTGAAAATACAATTGTTGAAATTATATACTATCAGAGGCTTAAATCGTGTACCTCAAAGTAATGAAACGAAATAAATCTTAACATATGATGATTTCATTCCATATAAATAAATTTTGTAGGTTTAGATGTGAATTTGAATTAGGGATTTGCGCCTCTAATTCAATTTGACGACTTAAAAAATTATATTAATTTATACGTGGCAAAATCATCCTATGCTAAGATTTATTTCGTTTTACTACATCTAGGTACACAATTTAAGCTTCTAAACGTATATAATTTGAACAATTTTATTTTGAACCATTTTGCTGCGAATATGCACCTTTAAGATTGAGAGATGAGTTGTTTACCTTTCATCGTTCTTGCAGCATCCATTGTGGGCAAAGATGCATTTGGGACATTACGATGTATAGTTTGTGATGTCATAATCACGGAATATGTAGGTATTATTATTATTATTATTATTATTATTATTATTATTATTATTATTATTATTATTATTATTGTCTACCTGTACGATGCAGTGACATGTAGACTTATATTATTATATTAGTTATTCGCCCTTACAACAATAGACAACCCACAGTACAGCTCGGAAATAAGTTAACATGTTTCCAAAACAAAACAATTTTGAAAACGATGTAAGAAATGTTCTGTTGAATATTTTGGATATAATTTGGTTGGAAGCCATTGCTGCCTTAGGCAGCAATGTCTTCCAACCAAATTATATCCAAAATATTCAACAATACGTTTTATTTTGTTTTGTCAGCATTTAAAGTTATGTATGACCTGTACTGTGTTGTAGAAACAAATCACAAACACATATATCTATGACGAATACACAGTTAATCTGGTACATTAAAAAGTTCAAATGTAGAGAAAAAACAATTTTCAGGGCACAGAGTCAAAGTAAAAAGCCTAGTAGCCTATATATTAACACCGAGTTATGTTAACAACTTGTTAATTTTAAATTATATTGCACGTTTTCACACAACGGTTATTTTAATATCCGCTGACAAGCTGCGGAAATAACAGGATTGTATTATCGCTTTTCAGTGTGAAATTCTTCATAAAAACTATAAATAATTTTTATTTATACGATCCCTTTAAATGTGCATATTCACACCCAGTACTTGAAAATTAAATCGTTACATGTGTATACTTTTAGAGACTTAGGTCGTGTTCTCACTAGAGACTTAGGCCGTGTTCTCACTAGAGACTTAGGCCGTGTTCTCACTAGAGACGTATGCCGTGTTCTCACTAGAGACGTATGCCGTGTTCTCACTAGAGACGTATGCCGTGTTCTCACTAGAGACGTATGCCGTGTTCTCACTAGAGACGTATGCCGTGTTCTCACTAGAGACTTAGGCCGTGTTCTCACTAGAGACTTAGGCTGTGTTCTCACTAGAGACTTAGGCTGTGTTCTCACTAGAGACTTAGGCCGTGTTCTCACTAGAGACTTAGGCCGTGTTCTCACTAGAGACCTAGGTCGTGTTCTCACTAGAGACTTAGGCGTGTTCTCACTAGAGACCTAGGTCGTGTTCTCACTAGAGACTTAGGCCGTGTTCTCACTAGAGACCTAGGTCGTGTTCTCACTAGAGACTTAGGCGTGTTCTCACTAGAGACCTAGGTCGTGTTCTCACTAGAGACTTAGGCGTGTTCTCACTAGAGACGTATGCCGTGTTCTCACTAGAGACTTAGGCCGTGTTCTCACTAGAGACTTAGGCCGTGTTCTCACTAGAGACTTAGGCCGTGTTCTCACTAGAGACTTAGGCCGTGTTCTCACTAGAGACTTAGGCCGTGTTCTCACTAGAGACTTAGGCCGTGTTCTCACTAGAGACTTAGGCCGTGTTCTCACTAGAGACTTAGGCCGTGTTCTCACTAGAGACTTATGGGTGTATGGCGTTAATCCTGACTAACTCTCTAGTGGGAGCACTGCCTTAAATTATGTATCTAGAGCCATGTTCTCACCGGAGAATTAACCGCCGTACCGCCATAGTGAGGTATGGCGTTATTCACGATTAACTCTCCGGTGAGAACATGACCTAAGGCCGCATTCTCACTGGAGAGTTAGTAGGGAATAACGTCATACTTCGGTATGGCGTTATTCCTGATTAAGTCTCTTGTGAGAACACGGCTTAAACGTAATGACGCGAAATAAATCAAATTAATATAATTTTTTAGGTATCCCATTGAATTATGGACTCGTGTCGATAATTCAATTTCACAACTGTAAAAATTATATTATTTAATACGTAATGAAATCATCATACGCTAAGATTTATTTCGTTTCCTTACATCTAGGCACATCATTTAAATCCGTCTAAAAGTATAGAAATTTAACAGTTTTATTTTCAAGCCTACTGTGTCACGTGTTTCAATCGATTATAACACTTTGAACTTTGAATTCTCGAATCTCAAGTTCAACAGGTAAGGTGTTGAATATTTTGAAACTAATTTACATCAAGTCAAATTAGATTTAAAATTTTCAAAAGACTGTTTATCAACTTGTAAATTCAGACACTTGTTGTTGAAACTTTGCCACCTTCGTGACGGACCTACGTCATTTGATGGTGACGTCAAGTAACGTGTTTTTGCTTGTGACGTCGGATAATTGAGTGACAGATCAGACGCATCCAGTGTAAACTGATTCATTTCCTCGTGCACGTTAAATGAGGTTTTATTGCAAATGGTGTTGATAAAAGTTGCCAGTCTTGACCTCTTTCTCATTACCTAATCCTGTTGAACTATTTCGTGTACTGTGTAGTTTAATATTTAGCCGATATGTTTATTTACATTCACACTGCTGGAAGATAGTCCTGGACTGGACGGCGGTGCTACCTGGTGGAGAGCGAGATAAAATGATGACCATAGCGCTACCTGGCAGACAGTGAGAAAAATACTTAGGGTAACGCTACCGGCCAAATTTTGAGGGAATGGGTTGCGTTCACATAGGGAAGCTACAACGATATATCGGAAGATAAACCGCCGATTTTGTGGGATTAAATTTCGAAACAAATGATGTATTTATTCCGGTACAATAGCCAGTCAGATGAGGACGCTAGCCGATATACCGGGTATTAACCGAAATAGTGACTGTATGAGAACACAGCCTTGGACCGTGTTCTCATTGGGGAGTTAATCTGGAATAACGCCATACCTTAGGCCGTGTTCTCACTAGAGACTCAACCGGCGTAATGCAATGCTGAGGTATGGCGTTATTCCCGATTAACTCTCCAGTGAGAACACACCCTCAGTATGGCATTACGCCGGTTAAACCTCTAGTGAGAACACGGCCTAAGGCCGTGTTCTTACTAAAGACTTAACCAGTGCAACATCATACTGAGGTATGGCGTTATTCCCGATTAACTGCCCAGTGAGAACAAGGCTTTAGACAGCAACCGCTTGCATGAACAAGGTCAGGCCTACCTGTTATACGATCATGACGTTTAGAGAAAATTGCAAATCTACCTGGTAAAATGTATGCTCTAAAACCACTCTTTTTTCTAAATTATATTGCTCCAAGGGCGAGAAAATTCGGTCAGCTAAATTATTTTCAGAATATTCAGAAGCTGTCCTGCAGGCTTATATATGGCTGTATTGAAATTGAAAATGGCTGATATAATATGGATATTAGTTTGAATCTATCAGAAATAAGTGTGCATTTTAATATAACTGACTGAGCATTTGTAAACAACAACAATAACAACAACAACAACAACAGAATGAATTTTTATTTAATATATAATAAATATCACTTAAAGCTTCGGTAAGTTAATTGAAGTCCAACTTAAAATATTATTCAAATTCCAGTTCAACTGTAGCATAATGAAAGCCTAATGTTGTCGTTCATACCTGGTGTTAATAATATGTCTATCAGATCACGTGTTAAACAACCTTTAAAAAGCACTTCTCCTGACCAACTTCTATACAGTATGGCCACGTTACAGACAGGTTACCGGTTTTCGGAATATGCTTGGGCCAGTCCCCAATCACACGCGCTTCCATTACCAAGAAACAAATAGTTTTCACATCTGAGCTGCCATCACGCAATACATATGGAGTTCTTAAAAGCCATTGCGAGAAACAGTAGTGTCTATTATGAAACAGATTGCCTGAATGTTGTTGATAGCAATATTTTTCAGCAAAGCTGTTTTCAAAATGACCTTGATCAGATTACCCACAAAGTAGTTGAAAACACATACTGACCATACATACACGCAGTGGGTAAAATGGCACCAGCACAGGACATTCTTTACAATAATCATTCTGTCTGGTTCAATCCAAGCCATAATTCTGAAGTTCTATGTTCAGTTACATCTTCCAATTGAGAATCCTATAAACGCATCGCCCTACACACGTATTCGTTGCAAACGCGAGATACATAGGACCGTATTCACCATTGTGAACCTTCTTCCTAAGACGGAGCGTTCTGCTGTCACTTAGAACTGTCTCTTCGCTGGTCACCAGACGGCGCTCTGCATTTCACAAATGTGATGCGTTCTTACAGCGATTCTTAGACACGCGGTGTATATACTTGTGGGTCGTGGTTTTTTTAAACGAGCACCGATTCGTCTGTCTGGAATATGCATGAATTGAGCACGATAATTTGTTCGTGATGAAAGACTCGTTAATAGCCGCGTATCATGCTATATCAGAGCCTCAGACCACTGATAGTACATTGTCAGTTTATAGAGGCAATGCTACTGGAAAACAAATCCGGCAGACTGCTGGTCGTACTATGGTCGTGGTCCATCACCTCCCCGTGAAGGTCTGATAAAGATGGCGTCGAGCTAATCTCGGAGAGACTCGGGGAACGAGAGTTAGTGATCTCACCGAGCGTGTGGCCCCCTGTGTCGTCCATACTGGTATCTGAGATGCTTCCCCCTCCGGGATGACCAACTGACCCTCCGTCTCCTGACGGCGACCCTGGTTGCCCATTTCTGTCACCCTGTTCTTGCTTCAGGAGGCTCCGTCTGTATTTTGCACGTGCATTCTGGAACCATACCTGTTAGTGGAGACAATACGGAGAAAATATTATAACACATACCTCCAAATGTAACTAGAGAGCCGAGATAGAAACACATGTGCTACAGCGAAGTAGTATTCGTCACCAGAGGCATGGCTATAGGAACACTGACTGGTAGATGGATTACCTGCCCTTTCTGGTACAATAAGAGTGTGGTTTTTTTTAAAAGATATATAATCTTTACGGCTATGGCACATAAGACTTTCTCGGAAATATGCATCCTGTGTAAACCAGGGAAAGGTTGAATGGAGGAATCCAGTTTTAGCTATGCCCCTCACTTCACCCATGATGGGATCGATCGATCCCGGAACTCACTGACTATCAATTTCCAGAAAACTATACAGGTAAGTTGCTGAGTATTTTGAAACTAAGTTGACTTGGTGTTGTTGCTGTCTATGGCAGCAAGCAACATCACCCAGTCAAATTTGTTTCAAAATATTAAACAACATGTTTATTAAATAGTAAAGACATACAATTCGTACAACAACGCTTAGTCCGTCATCAATTAAGCGTTCGTGACGTCATTCACGACGTAATTGATTATGACGTAATCCTACACGCCACGCGGTTGATTATGATAGATAGATAGATAGATAGATAGATAGATAGATAGATAGAAGATAGATAGATAGATAGATAGATAGATAGATAGATAGATAGATAGATAGATAGATATATAGTCCATTTATATTGCGCTGAACTGCATGCGATTGCATGATCTATAAGCGTTATACATCCCCTGTTCATTTCACAGTCCAATCTCGGCAGCCAGCATTATGACGTCATATGATTGATGGATGAACTGGAATCCTCCACTAAAGTGCCATAAAAGTTGTTTTTGGCATAGCAAAATTTAGAATAATGTTCTCAAAATCGTTCAACGTTTATGCTCTGGAGTTCTCATTTGTTGGATGATCTTTCACGTCAGTATACTTTCGGGAGTGTGAATTTCCACACGAACTCTTACAATATATCTTATTATCCAGGAAGCAGCAGCAGCAATCTTGATAAAGAATATTATGTTTAATAACTTTTGTTCCGGGGTAATATTGGAAAACTCGATTTAAAGTAAATTGACTCGGCTTTATACATCTATGATTGGAACCTAGTCTAAATACATATTTAGAGTAGTCAAACTATTCATATTGGGGTAATTTTAGAAACCGTCGCGCACTGGGGTAATTTTAGAAAGAGAAAGTGTTGAATAGGTGGTCTAAATTAATTTTTATTTATGAGCGTGATTTATGCGTTTATAACTTATATATCTTTAAATTTATTGAGCTTATTTCTACAAAATCCTGACGTATACTGATGTTAATTAAGTTCCCTACAGCTTACTGTTTTTGTCAGTAAATATTTGTGGGTAGAAAGGATTTCCACATGATCCTTTGATCGTGTTACCAAAAGAAAAGAATAGTAGTAGAATAGCCAACAACTTTCATTTTGCCTTTATTTCCACTACACCCCTCTCCACCCCTCGCTCCCTTTCTCTCACTCTCACCCTTCCACCCCCCCCCACCCCTGTTGGCATTCCCTCCCCCCCCCCCTAACTCTCTCCCCCCCCTCACTCTCTCCCTCCCCTCCCTCCCTCTCCCGTCCACCCCCTTTCATAGTCAATGGTCAGGCCAACACGCACCTGTAAGACACGCTTGGATAAGCCAGTTTTCTGAGCTAATTGTTTAAGGTCCTTCGCATCCGGATTATGATTTAGTGCGAAATATGACTTCATCGTCCGAAGCTGGTGATGTTTAAATGATGTGCGGACACGTTTCTGTCTCGAGTTACTTCCTGGATAGCCATCATGATCAAGAATGTCTCCACCCAGATCACTCCCATCGCCCATACCTGCAAGACACAAGCAAATCAAAGGTCACAATGTGAATGTGTTATTATAACGTCAAGATAAAACAGCTCTCATGCTGAACGTCATTTACCAGGGGCTGATGAAAAAGTCGTAACTATAGGGTCTATAGTACAAATTTGAATACTCTAGATCGTTCATGCGCATACCTTCACTATGGGACTAACGGACCTTTCCAGTTTACCCATCAATCATATGACGTCATAGTCAACTGCGTGACGTGTAGACTGGCGTCATAATCAATGACTATATGAAAAACGTTGATAAGTTAGTCACGAACCAGAAAACTATACAGATAAGCTGTTGTATCGCAGCAACAGCGCCCATGCAGTCATATTAGTTTCAAAATATTCCGCAGCATGGTTATTAAATCGTAAAGCCATAAAATTCGTACATCAACGCTTAATCCGTCATCAATTAAACGTCCGCGATGAGCTAATCTACTTTATTCATGAAGTAATTGTTTATAACGTCAGCATACACGTTACGTAGTTGATTATGACCTTACATATGACGTCATATGACTGATTTATAATCTGGAATGCTCCGCTGAGACAATGGCATTCCAAGGGTTAAAGAACAGACAATAACGCACCCTGGACAATTTATATAAATCAAATGGTTAATGTTTTATGTAGTTTTGTGTCATAATTCGATGTTTTGTGGTCTTGTTATCATAAACCATTTCTCGCCTCTCGCCTATTTTCATCGCCACTCTTTATCCCCTCCGAATATATCAACGTGTTTGGTAAATAAGATAAGCACACACATACAGACATTTAAATCTAGTTAATCTTCCCAAAGAAGCCAAGTACTGCACCAGCTTTACGTAAACACGAAACATAAACGAACATCCCAATATTATATGGACATACAATTTTTACATTTTCCATTCTAAAAACTATGTGCAAATTTTTTATTTGCATAAAGAATCCCGCATTTCCCCGATAAACTACAAAAAGCGCAGCTGGTTTTTTTCTATCAAATCTTTGGGAAAATATACTGATAAAGGTCCCACTGTCTTTTATTTTTTTAGAAGTGACAGGGTGGCAAGCTTCCTGAGCTTTGTCAAGTTTTCTTACAGCGATCTTAAGCGGATTTTAGTTCGCGTGTAATAAGAAATGTCTAATGAATATTTGCTCAAATTGAATCATTTTCTATAAGGTATATTTACTAAAGCCTAATGCTATTTAATATTATCATTGGATTAAAATGTATTGCTGTAATACAAGAAACATGTCAACGGTTGGGCCCTCTATATAATGCTTATATATCGTAACTCGTGTCCATTTAAAACGACGTTACTGCAAGCTGTTGCTGTCATAGGCATCCATAGATAGCAACAGCAGCACTGTTTTAAATGGACGCCAGCCAACATGAATCGTGAAAGCGGAAAAGGCACAGAAAAATGTTCGCTTGACAGCAACTTCAGCATGTGACGTCAGCATGCTGTCCTGAATGGGAAGAGAACGCCTATTCAAAGCGAGGCTGTATGAAAAGATCGAATGCTCTACTTAAATGGCACATACGTAAACTTGAATGAGATGCTCTTTTCATTTCGGAGACAACACTTCTTAATATATGTCTCGTATATAAAGCTTCTTCACAACTGAAAGAAAAAGCTCTCTTTTCCAGACATTTTATCGGACTATGCGCGATGATCTTTGTGGGAGAATAATGACAATCTATCCGCAAAACGTTTTCGTTTTTGGCAGTTTTGAACAAACTCTAAACACAAGAGTCTTACCGACGAATACAACAATTTTACATAAACGCCAGTGAGAAGAGGTCGGGTATTTTGAAGTTTTCAAGCATGAATGAAGGGTAATATCATTTTGTCTCTAATGCACGCTTCACTAGATAGAGTAAAAACATTCTCTCAACTACACATTGACCTTGTACTTTCCTTATTATAGTTCAGAATGGGACAAACGAACGTAAACCTAAACCGGTAGATGAGTTCCCTGGTCGGTATTCCTCCATTCAGGCCTATCTCGTGAAATCTTATTAGTACAAAACATTTCTATATTCGCTTTGTCATATGTTTAGTTGTAAAACCACAATGTATTTTGTACCCTATAGCCATATATTAAACTAAGCCTATTATTCCTTGTGCTACACTACGATATTCTATAGAGCAATTTTATTCCGATTACCGCGCATCATAAAGTAAGATGTTCTATTCAAATCTGGTAAATTAAGCGAATTTTGAATTTTGTTGTAGACATATATTATGCATTGATGGTTATGTATGATAGGCTAGTTATAGTCTGGTAATACTACTAACAAATCTCACAGGTGATAGCTTAATAGTGCATATTCACTCTAAATGCTTGAAAATAAAATTGATACAATTTGTATACATTTAGAGGCTTAAATTGTGTGCCTAGATGTAATGAAACGAAATAAATCTTAACAATTGACAATTTCATTACGTATAAAATGAAATCATCATATGTTAAAATTTATTTTGTTTCTTAACGTTGAGGTACACAACTTCAGCCTATAAGAGTATGCAATTTTAACAATTTTATTTTCAAGTATTTTTGTTTGAATATCCACGTTTAAATCTAACTTTATTTGATTTGCAACAGATTTCCCCACATTAAATGTGCTCCATCCAGTTTTCAGTCTTGATAATTGATGTTAGAAAATTTACCAAAAATCTCTAAATTTAAACTTAAAAACTGTATCCTATTAAACATCTGCAGTCGATGATGAATGTATCTTGATTTAATAATGTACTTTTCCAGCTTTAACTATGCCCCGCCCATCTCTAGCTAAGCTCCGCCCACACCTCACTCGTGTTGGGATAGATCGCCTCAGGGCGACTGTCAAGTTCCAAAAAACTATGCAGGTAAGATGTTGAATATTGTAAAACTAATTTGACTGGTTGCTGTTGCTGCCAGTGGCAAAGACATACAATTCATACAAACTGACGGACTATTAAGCGTTTAAGACGGAGTAAATCTAATCATTCATTACGTAATTATTATGACATAATCATATACGTTACGCAGTTCATTATGACGTCATATGATGATATGGCAGCAACAGCGCCCAGTCAAATTGGTTTCAAAATAATCCAATTAATGTTTATTAAATGGTAAAGACATACAATTCGTACAACAACGCGTAGTCCGTTTTCAATTATGCGTCCGTGACGTATTTATCTACGGCATTCACTGGGTGCTGTTGCTGCCTATGCATGTTTATGAAATAGTAGAGCCATACAATTCTTACAACGTGTCGGACTATTAAGAATTAAAGACGGGCCAAATAGAATCATTTATGACGTAGTGATTATGACGTCATCCTACACGTCACGTAGTTGATTATGACGTCATATGATGGATGGGTATGCTGGAAAGATCCATTAATCATGTACGCGATGATGGTATATCTAGCCACGCAATGGTGCTTGAGTTATAGCTATACAGGCATTCTGGTTTGGGCGAAAGTATCTACAATGCCACTAACATAATGGCAAAGCTAGAAGCAGAAGTATGTATCACAATTAAAAGTAATTTGTTCCTCACTGTAATGGTGTGGTAGTAGAAAAGCGACAAGCCATATTGTTGAAGTCGGTTCCGGATTGCAATGGTGCGATGGTGGCAGTGTTTCCAATGCTGGCAACATTTTGGAGGACCAAGGGACCACACACCCTGCAATCTGGGGTTTGGTGTGCCCAAGCTGAAACCTGGGAGTATCAAATTAAAAATCTGTGTTCCCATATAGTTTTTTCTCCTCCATGCTAAGGTCAGTGTGCACTTACTCCCAGCTATGCATAATGAGGGACACATACTAGATTTTATGCAAAAACATATAAAACTAATTTATATATATAGCAATCATAGCCATGGAGTTCCATGAAACCAACGACTACTACGTTTGAGGGTCCCAAGTTGTGAGTATATGCCCTCGAAAGGACCCTTATGAGAATCCCTGGATGTTAGAGAAGCGACAGGTTAGGTTATTGAAATGGCTATGTTGAAGCTCTGTAGTTAGGTTATTGCCTTGGCTATGTTGAAGCTTTGTAGTTAGGTTATTGCAATGGCTATGTTGAAGCTTTGTATAGGTTATTGCCCTAGTTATGTTGAAGCTTTGTAGTTAGGTTATTGCCTTGGCTATGTTGAAGCTTTGTAGTTAGGTTATTGCCTTGGCTATGTTGAAGCTTTGTAGTTAGGTTATTGCCTTGGCTATGTTGAAGCTTTGTAGTTAGGTTATTGCAATGGCTATGTTGATGCTTTGTAGTTAGGTTATTGCCTTGGCTATGTTGAAGCTTTGTAGTTAGGTTATTGTCTTGGCTATGTTGAGGCTTTGTAGTTAGGTTATTACAATGGCTATGTTGATGCTTTGTAGTTAGGTTATTGCCTTGGCTATGTTGAGGCTTTGTAGTTAGGTTATTGTCTTGGCTATGTTGAAGCTTTGTAGTTAGGTTATTGCGTTGGCTATGTTGAAGCTTTATACCATGGATAGAACGTGCGGTTGTGACAATAACATGGGCTGATATGCTACAGAAACATGGAAAGAAAGATCTACAAGGTGACCAGCATGACCTTTATGGAAGAAGGTTGTTTGGATGACAAGCGAGTGAAACTCTATAAGGCGTACCACTATGGAGTGTACACATTGTCATCCAAGCTGTGAGAGTCACCACTGGCTGGATGGCATTGGCAAAGTGTCCATACTGTGGCAGCGTATTCAAGTTCAAGACGAACTGTTGGGTCATATGCTTGTTCCATTATTGTCTAGGATTCACCCACCCAACCCCCACCCCCCTGCACAAAAGATAGTCTAGATTTGTTTGTTTTAATAGCTGTTAAAGTGTCACATGTACATTGCAGTCAAAAGCTGTCTTCTTGAATAACGGTACTTTAGCATCAAACACATTTTACTGGCAACTCTGGAACAGTGATCAGTAATTAGTGGCCTCTAAAATCAGAAGTCAATACCTGATTAAAGGTCAGTAACTGATGAGCGGCCAGTAAATGATGAGCGGTCAGTAACTGATGAACGGTCAGGAATTGATGAACGGTCAGGAATTGATGAACGGTCAGGAATTGATGAACGGTCAGTAACTGATGAACGGTCAGTAACTGATGAAGGATCAGGATTTGATGAACGGTCAGTAACTGATGAACGGTCAGTAACTGATGAACGACCAGTAACTGATGGACAGTCAGTAACTGATGAACTGTCAGTAACTGATGTGCGGTCAGTAACCGATGAGCGGTCAATAACTGATGAATGGTCAGTAACTGATGAGCGGTCAGTAATTGATGAACGGTCAGTAACTGATGAGCGGTCAGTAACTGATGAACGGTCAGCAACTGTTGATCGGTAGCGGTCAGTAACTGATGAACTGTTAATAGCTGACTACTTATTTTAATAGCCAGTATTTGGTGATCAAAGCGCTGACCAAATTGATGGCTTGAAAAAGTACACGCCATTTACCCAGCAACCTCCCCCACCCCACCCCACCCCCTCCCACACACACACACACACACACACACACACACACACACACACACACACACACACACACACACACACACACACACACACACACACACACACACACACACACACACACACACACACACACACACACACACACACACACACACACACACACACACACACACACACACACACACACACACACACACACACACACACACACACACACACACACACACACACACACACACACACACACACACACACACACACACACACACACACACACACACACACACACACACACACACACACACACGTCCCTCTCTCCAAAAGAAGAGCTAACTTGATGTCCACCCTCATCCATCTGTCATGACGGGAGCAGGAAGTGGTCAGACTATGCTAAAGTACTGTTTTATGGACGACAAACAGATATTCCCGGACACAGCGATTGTCTGACTGGCATGGTGGTTCGAGTGGTTGTATTTTAAGTGGTTTACTGGGCGAGGTCTGATTCGACTTTACATCAATATTGACTGAAATCTCGATACGTCGCCTTTAATATTGACAGCGAATCATACACTGTACACAGACACACACCCTAGCATGCCCACCACCCACATTCATGGCATGACGACCCACACTTCCTACTTATGACAGCGATTGACAGATACGTCAAACCTGTCTAGCCCGGTCACTGCATGGACCATCAAGAGGCTGCCAATAAAGACAGGTGCTCGCCTAAGGAAACGCATATATTTTGGGAAATAATGTTTGCTACCAAAGGATGGTGGTTCCTTAAGACGGGTGGTCTTATGACCACATGCCTTAAAGAACCACCATTATTTGCCCCTACAGGAAAGGAGGGTCCATTATAGTCGCATTTGACAGATAGTAATCGGCGATTGGTCGAAGTATCAAGTCGTCTTTTATTTTGTGAGCGGTTTGGTAAACAGACTGACACGCGATGAGAAGTGCCATGCTACTGCGGGGGTGAGTGCGGTTAACCTTTTAACGGATAAATTTGGTCAAAAATTCTAATAATCGCTTATTGGAATGTACATTTGTCGGCCAAGCGAAGACTATTTTTGAAACGTTGCCACTCGAATGACTGGCTCGGTTATCGAGCCAGTCATTCCAGTGGTAAATTTTCAGGAAATATTTTTCTCTTGGCCTGCAAATGGACATTACTCAAGATGACTGCAGAGGCCGGTTTTGGCCTGCAGAGGCCGGTTTTGGCCTGCCTCCTTATGAAAGAGTTAAACTAAAGTCCTCCCATCTGATCCATAGTAGATAATAGCTAGGCATACACCATCTAGCTAAACAACATCCCCACCCCACCTTCCACCACCACCACCAACATCACCACACTCACCACTGGTGCGTAGTTTGAATACGGTTTGACTGACAGTTGTTGATGCCCTTATTTTCTTCAGCAAAAGTGAAAGATTTTTATAACATTAAAAAAATATATTAACATATATAATTATCGTAAAATAAAATAATATTGAATGGATTGATGTGGGTAGGGTGGGTGGATGGATGGATGGATGGATGGATGGATGGGTGGATGGAAGGATGGATGGATGGATGGATGGTGATGGAGTGGCATGGATAAGTGGGTGGGGATGGAGTGAGGGATGGATTGATGGATGGTTGGTTGGTTGGTTGGTGGATGGGTGGTGGATGGATGGGTGGATGGATGGATTAGCGGATGGATGGACGGAATTCAATTCCAAATTCAGAATGACATTTTATGGGTAAAATATGTAAGACAAATACATATTGTAAAGGATAAACAAGTCTATACAGCTATTCACTGATCATCATTATTTATATGAAATAAATAACAGCAGATAACTAACTGCTTTAAGTGATCGATTATGTATAAACTGTTAGTGTAATTAAATATTAACCTATACTTTATCTTTATTTTAAATATGTTTAAACTTTATACATGTGATGGCGACAGAGCAGTGTCTAATCGCTTGAGAGAATGAAACACGCTGTATTCAACTCCACACAACATTTTTTGCGACATGACAGCGCCACGCCGCAGCTAATACGCGCAATATTCTTTATAACAGATTATGGATACATTTTCCTCGCTTCATTTCCACCCCCGGGCCATCCAGCCTCTCATGTGAAGTACGTGCCCAAAGTACCGGGTCCAGAGATGCCATGGTGAGTTGTGGTCCTCTCCCCCCCCCCCTCACTCCCCATCTCGCATGTGCCAAGATCTAAAGACGTTTTAAACACGTTTGATTCTGGATTCCAGGAACTACGATTATAAAAAGCCTAAACGCAGAAATCAGCATAATTTCTGAACATAATTTCTCCGAGAGCCGCCTCTGCCTATAGCAGACATCTCGTAATTCACAATGTTCAGGAGGAAGGTAGAAATACACCCATATACCAGTATAAAATAACGGTGTATATGTTTCCTGCATATATAAGAACGCGGGATGGAAAGACAGACAATTTCTTCATGTCAACACGGGTACTTTCACAGACAAATTGAGCGAGCAGACCAGCGTATGCAGGCACCAACCACGAAGCGAGGTGACTTACGTTTTTCCATACACCATACAGCCCGCAGGAGCGGAGTAATTAAATTAATATAGTTCGTTGCAGCAACGAGTAGAGTCGGAAACGCGGCTATTCAATATAGCATGCATGGCATTGAACTAGAAGCATTATCTATTTAAGGTAGACCTATAGGATTATAATATGATGACGTCATAAGCATTGCGATTCATTTTTTTTCAGAGTCCAAATTATTTCTGCTTAACCCTTTAACACTCATACCAGCCAAAAATGGCGCCTGCAGTGGTCTTGAGAAATGTCCATTTGCCGACCAAGATAAGACTATTTTTGACAATTTATCACAGGAATGACTGGCTCGATAACCGCGCCAGTCATTCCAGTGATGAATTAAAAAAAATATTCTTATCTTGGTCTCCAAATGGACATTTTCTATGAGAAAATTTAAATTTTCTCGAACAAATTCGAGGGTTAAAGGGCTAATATATGATGTTGGTTTCGTTCGATACAGTTTGCGTGAACTCCCTAGACGTGGCTCCGTAGTGAATAGTGTAGTCAGGCATGTGTCATCGGCAAACCCATACAGTTTGATTATGTACACAGGTACATTGCAGATCTAGACTTGGTGTATCTGCGCGTTGTACAGAGGACACGACTATAGAATGTGTTCTACCATATGTTCCGCCTCTCCACGATTAAGGAGAGCTGATGGCATGATGCCAATTCGTTTCATATGTCCATTGAGTCCTGAGTGACCTGTCCTTAGGTGGAAAATGGTTGTCGGCTCGCATCGGGTCAACTGGATGGTGAATAGTGTCTCACGTATGGCTCGTGGCTTCTAATATTTTTGCAAAACTCAGTTTTCGATTTGTTTTTTTATAATAGTTTTTGCTTCTGTGAATATAAGTGTTTTTGAATGTGGACGCTCTTTCACATTTCCTACCATTGTTTTTGCAGTCTCGTCTCGGAAGATGCCAATGAGTGTGCGTACCCATTGTTGCACAACACTTGCTGTCTGAGACAGGGTTCTAAGTTAATGGGCAGTCAAGCTGATCAGCAGCGAGGGCATATACTTTTGAGATGGATGGGTGTACGGTCCCATAGTTGAACATGGTGGTCTGCCTGATCCCTGAGTATAGGCTTACAATCCACAGTTTCCATTTCGAGTTGTTGAAGCGTCAGTTAAAATTGTGTTTAATATCTTGCTGTTCATTCATGTTGTATGAAGTACTTTTAGACGATACTCCCCATCCCTCCCCGCCACAAACTTCTGAATGAATCATGGAGCATTTGATTTCGATGTCACGAAAGTATAATTTTACCGGAAGTGCAACCACCCATTGAACGGAAGTACTAAAGCTGGAACGTTGAGAGAGGGGGAGTGGAATAAGTGTTGGTCTGATGCCATATATACATGTGCTTCACTACACAGCTGCAACGTTTTTCCCTTCTTAGGCCCATATTGGTTGTGCGTGTATCCGTTTGTTCGTGTCTGTCAGCGCGTACGTATTGGGTATGTGCGCGTTGAAAGAACTTGCACCCAATCCCACTGTACGTACAATAAATTATGTTTAAGCTAAACATGTGCGCGCGTGCGTGTGCACACACGCGTGCGTGTATCATCCTGTCTTGGGAGTTGACGTAATGCCTAATTTCGAATGTTAGTGCATCAACTCCCCGGGGAGTGGAGCAGGTGCATTAAGTGGCAGGGTGTGTGTTTGGTTTGGTGGCGCTCACCAGTTACTCTTCCTGAACATCGGGAGAGGATGTGACGAATGATAACGAGGTTTCAAGTTTTGTCACCAAACACCAAATCAACACAGAGCGCTTCTTGAAGGAAAACACGTCAACATAAACCACGAGCTAGTTACCACGCCAGGAGCCGACTCCATTACAGGAAGTCATCCCATGACGTAACAACATCCGGACGCAGTAGCATAGCAATACTATTAGCTCGGGTGGATAACCAAATCTTAAAGAAACGGGCCACGTCCTAAATGGTGTATGCTATGTCTACAGGTTTTCGAGCTTTGTCAATGCCCCTTTCATTTCGACTAAAATGACTTACATGCAGTAATACTTCTAGGCGTTATGGCAGAACAACAGATATGAGACTACATAGCCGATATTGCCTATATGTTTTATATGTGGATTTTGGATAAAAATAAATCAAATAAAATTGTACGATTTTTTTTATACTATCCGAAAATTAGCGATACTTTATGTATAGGTATAGGTATAGGTAATGTTTTCTTGTCTGCTTCCACTTGCGCTCTCAGCCGACTACGTAGAGCGGGAGCAATGTTATGAATGCATATGTATAGACCTATAGTTGTACACCCACACGACGTAATCGAGTCCTATAATTTGTGAGAAATCAAAGTAACTTGAGTTCGAACATATTTTCTCAAAGATATAATATGATATAAAGTGGAGTAATAACCGACACTAGCTGATAATATACTTGGAACGAAACCGTAGGTAAGTATGATGCGCGAGGCCGGTAAATAGCCCTCTCCATACGTGGCGGGTAACGGACGGCGCTAAATTCGATACTTCTTAGTTTACTTAAGGCTGAAACGACATGTTGAATTAAAACATTATGAACGGTTAATCAAAACAAACCCTAGCCAGACCCTCCACAGTAGGCCAAATATCAGGTTGACCTTTCGGCCAGGAGAGGTCCATCGGAAACCGGTATGACACACAGTGGAACGAAGATTTGTAGTAGGGGGTGCTAGGGTGAGAGATGGGAGTGTAGGGACGGGAAGGTTATTTATTGACGAAATTGGGTGGAAAAATTGGCACGTCAAAATGGTGTTGTTGATATTAAGACGCGCGCTACCTGTGTGGGTTGTCAGTAGTTCTAACACTTTCTGTCCCAAATCCCAATAAATCAATTTGATTCAAGGCAGCTGTAGGCTATATGGTACTTGCTGAGAATATTTTAAAACGAATTTGCCTTGACGCCTTTGCTACCATAGGAAGTTCAAACTTTCAATTACATTTTTCTCAAGATATTCAAACGAATACTCCTTATTTTCTTATGTGTTTGGCTTCGTGGCTTTGATAAGGTGACTATGAACATCTGAGGGGCAAGTTTAACTTAGAATAAAAACAACAAGCATGCATGGGTAATAACGTCTGCCAGAGGAACATCATTAGGGACTGACGAGGGGTGACGATGGGGGGCGGAGAGGCGCTATAAAGAGCGGTATGGATAGAAACGACGTTTTACGAGCAGATATTGAAAGTTGGAAGTGTGCGCTTTATACACGTGGAAGTAAAATCTGACAATTTACAATAATTTAGTAGCATATGTGCTTTTGAAAAAGATGTAGAACTTATTGATGATATAATTAGGTTTTTACATTTAAGGCAGTTGTTGGGAAACCGTCACTATTTTGTACAGGCTACTGTATAGCATTCTTTGTGAGAAATTATCTTATCATATCATACAGGGAATACTATAAAAGAATTACTACCGTAGACAGCACTAAAAGAACATTTTTAATATTTTAATAAATTTTATTATTTTAAAATTTTAATAGCCCTATTTATATTTTAATATTTTAATATTTATATTTTAATATTTAAATTTTTATATTTAAATTTTTATATTTAAACTTTAGTATTTGTATTTTAATATTTATATTTTAATATTTATATTTTAATATTTATATTTTAATATTTATATTTTAATATTTATATTTTAATATTTATACTTTAATATTTTAATATTTTAAACTATATTGAACGCTGACCATGGTGTAGAGGTTATACTGTGTACTCACATATACCCATGAAGGGCAATATTACAGTGGCAAGAACTGACCGATACACAGAACAAACATAGAAAATTCACAATCTGCATCATATTAAGACAAGATTGATTTATATCGCGGAAGCTTGTGGCATCCCCAGCACCCTCTGCCTCGGGGCCAATGTTTCTCCTTCTCTCGCTAACTCATCGGCGTATTTAAAGAATCACCATCCACCCGATGAAGCCGACAGAATCGTCGACACTCGCCTATAAAACTATTAGTCGACGTTTAAAGGAAGCCGGGGTATCCTTTCAAACCGCTAATTGATCCGTAGCGACGGGGTCGAAACTTAAGCTAAGGATAATCCTGCTGTGAATTTGATGCGCAATCAATAGGGATAAAAAAAAAATTTTTATAACTCGTTCTCTTGAACATCGTATTCGTCTCGGTGTGGGGATGAGGGGGCGGGGGTGGGTGGGGTGGGGGTGGGGGTAATGTATTAACTCGTACGATCTGTGTGGTTATGGAATCTGGTGCCAAAATGTGCCATTTTATTGGTTTTAGAAAATGTTATGTGTACTGGACGTAGGTAAGGTTAAAAACCTATTTAAATGTTCAGGGTTCCCCAGAGTTAGAAGGCAGATGCGTAACCGCTCTGCAGAGGCAGTCTGTTAAAGATGTTCCTCTCTCTGCTTGTATCCGCATCACACATTAGATTTCACTTCGTAATCGTTAGGAAAGTGTCTTCCTGCATCAAGTTAGATCAGTAAGTACGTACGTGCGTGAATGTCTATGTGTGTCTGCGGAGGGGGTCGTGATAGAGATCCACCCTACTCCGCCCAGGTGTGACGCCATGTTCCGATGAATGTCTCCATCCATACATTTAACACTCATATCATTCAAAATCCAAAACAACTTCTGAGTTAAAGGCACGTTAGGCGTTGACATCACAGTGTCACAATTTGAAAACACCTATAGATGAAATCGTTTGAATATTTTGAAACTAATTATACAAGAATCTAGGCAGCAACAGCTTCCAGTAAAACCAGATTCAAAATATCTAACAGAATATTTTTACATCGTAAATAATGTGTGAGGGTTTAAGGTTTAACAACACATTTCAAATGTATGTTCATAATGCAATAAATGCCTTCTCAGAGTCAGTTAATTGTTGATTTGTGGACGAATGGATGGACGGATGGATGGATGGATGGGTGGGTGGGTTGGTAGCTGGCTGGCTGTCTGTCTCGGGTGAACGAATGGATCTATAGATGCATGGATGGTAGAATGGATGGATGGGTGGACGAATGGGTGGTGGTATGAATGGATGGGTAGATGAATTGATAGATGGATGGGTGGATTGGTAGATGAATGGATAGATGGATAGGTATTTGAATGGATAGATGGATGGATTGATGGGTGGTGGACAGATGGATAGATGGGCGGGTGGATGAATGTAAGCGTGAATGAATCTTGTAGCCTAGAGGTATGAATAGACGCGCACACATTTCATGTACGCCTCGTGTCCCTCTAATCATTTGTGATGGCCGTCCGCTTGACTAAACGCACGATTCAAGGCAGACTGGCGGCCGAAGTTTCATTGCAGGAGGTCTTCAAGGGAGTCTTATTCCTTGCCGGGGGCGAGACGCTATGCTTTGGTCGTAAACTGGTGACTGATTTATATAGCGATTTCAAGAATTCAACATCCATGTTAAATCTGGTTGGATCCTCGGCGTTCTTACTTCTAATGGCAAATATGTCAAGCATTTTATGATGTTAATTTTGGCTCGTGTTGATGGATGGTGTTGATGGATGGTGTTGTTAGATGGTCTTGATGGATGATGTTGTTGGCTGATGTTGTTGGCTGGTGTTGTTGGGTGATGTTGTTGGCTGGTATTGTTGGCTGGTGTTGTTGGGTGATGTTGTTGGCTGGTATTGTTGGCTGGTGTTGTTGGCTGGTGTTGTTGGCTGGTGTTGTTGGCTGGTGTTGGTGGCTGGTGTTGGTGGCTGATATTGTTGGCTGGTGTTATTGGCTGGCGTTGTTGGCTGGCGTTGTTGGATGGTGTTGTTGGCTGATGATGTTGGCTGGTGTTATTAGCTGGTGTTGTTGGCTGGTGTTGTTGGATGATGTTGTTGGCTGGTGTTATTGGCCGGTGTTGTTGGCTGGCGTTGTTGGCTGGCGTTGTTGGCTGGCGTTGTTGGCTGGTGTTGTTGGCTGGTGTTATTGGCTGGTGTTGTTGGCTGGTGTTGTTGGCTGGTGTTGTTGGCTGGTGTTGTTGGCTGGTGTTGTTGGCTGGTGTTGTTGGCTGTGCCACAACTTACACCGCCGAAAACTAGTATCGGTTGTGTTATAGGCTATACGCAAGAAGGCAGCGTTGTCTTCTAATTCTATTATGTTCAAAATATACAAAATAGCATTTCTTAATATCTAACATGTTTATTTTTTTGTTTCGAAAACAATTTAACTTATGAGCGGCACTGTAGTAATATAGACGTGTGGTATATATGTGAAATATGAGGCTAGGCTGATTTTGTTTTTATTGCGTAACGCGTTCTATTACCGGGAATACGTTATAGATATATCATCCTAACAAAAGTGTAGTCAGCACAGCCGCGACTCTTCACGTTTCGGCAGGGTGCGGCTTGACAAGACTTATCAAGCATATTTCGCAATAAAAACCGAAAACGGTCGTAAAACTCCGGCAGGTCATAAGCTATGATGGAATGTGCCTTTGAATTTGTGTGCAAATCTGGCCACTGTTATCATCACAGACGCCCGATGCATCTACTCCGTGGTGGCACTATCCTGGAATAAAGTGGTACCACAAAGAATAATCATTTTTTCTTTTTATTGCATAAGATAATGAGCTTTAGAACCCCGTTGCGCATTTGGAAGAAATCTCGTTTTATTCGTATTGATTCACGACATGAAGATATGTTTATCTCGCCCATGCACAACAAGTACCAAAATAACTGCTTTCTCTCTCGTACGTGATATGTGCCTGTTAGTATGGCAGTTTATCTAACGCTATTAATATACTGTTAGAAAGCTGCATATAACCAAGCCCTCCACCACCCCACCCCACCACCCACCCGCCCCACCCCATTACCCCCCCCCCCAACCCCTCCCCACCACCACCACCCCAACCCCACCCTCAGGCGAGACACCAGTTGTCGCAGTCTTGTCGAACAAAGCAAAGAATCAGGGTCTAGTCTCGAATTTAGACTATTACACAACCTCCACTGCGGCGACCAGCCCGGGACCAATAGCTAACTGCAGCACACTCTGTCCCCGGTTCTCGGATGCTCTCCAAAATGGCGATTCAGTCCATCCTTTAACCCTCAAGCCGGCCAAAACGACTTCTGCAGTGGCTTTGAGAAATGTTCATTTGCAGACCAAGAGAAGATTATGACTGAGCCAGTTATTCCAGTGGTAAATGTTAAAAAATAATCTCTTGATCTACAGATGGACAATGTCTATGAGAATATCAAGCTTTTCTTGAATAAATTTGAGGATTAAAATATTAACTAGAATATGTTATTTGAATAGTCGGCACATTTATTAATGTAGCATATATCATTTTTCGAACTGTTATTGAGATTCTGACATCACGTAGATACTGAATGATCTTAAAGGCGTTTACAGAGAGGGCTGGAATTGGCACACAAATGTGCTAGATTCAAATGTGTAGTCTCGCTGTAACCCGTGAATTCTCAGAATCTCCTTGGAGAAGGTTGATGAAGAAGAGTTCAATATTTCCAGAAAACAGTCATTCATCATCATCATCATCATCATCATCATAATCATAATCAATAACCACCACACACATCATCATCATCATCAGCAGCAGCAGCATCCTCATCCTCATCATCATCATCATCATCATCACCCATCACCACCACCACCAGCACTCCATTATTTTGTCTGCCTAGAACTGGAAAATCATAAAAACTTCAACTTCAAATAAAATCGATACTTCAGGAAACAGGAGAAGACTTTTTTAATTAACGCAGACTTTCTCAAAAATCGTTTAGTGGAACTGACAAAAGAATAGTTACAAACGCAGTATGTCCAAACCTGGAAAACACAGCTTCAAGCGTTTACCAGGTTAGTGTTCTACAAGGAAATCAAGGAGGAGCTTCAATTTAAAAAATATACCTAATTGTATTACCTGTTAAGGGCATCATTATACTTTTTCACTTTAGGACCGTAAACTATAAATCGACAATTGAGACTGGACGATGGTCAAGAACAGACAGAAATGACAGCCTATGTACTGTTTGTAATAAACTGGATGACGAAAAACACGTTCTCTACGACTGCAGCAAATACAATGACATAAGAACAACATATATGCCACAGTACTATACCACAAGCACAACTGTAGGAAAATACAAACGAACTTCTAAGAATATGCAATGAACCTGTCCTCCGAGATTTATGCAAATTGCTTATATTTGCTAAGAGACCCATCACACAATAAAATATAGCCTACGTAATAACTATAGGTACAAAAAACCTATAAGATTTAATTATGTATATAGCATATGTAACCGCCATTATATGTATGTTTCATGTGTATATGTTTCGTACACGTCTGAAGAAATTACCGAATAAACTTGAAATTGAAAAATTGAAAATTGGTAGAACAATCATAACGTAGAAGTCCAATAAGGTAATTAACGCGACTATTGTTTTAACTGTAAATAACGCGACTATCGTTTTAACTGTAAATAACGCGACTATTGTTTTAACTGTAAATAACGCGACTATTGTTTTAACTGTAAATAACGCGACTATTGTTTTAACTGTGGATAACGCGACTATTGTTTTAACTGTAAATAACGCGACTATTGTTTTAACTGTGGATAACGCGACTATTGTTTTAACTGTAAATAACGCGACTATTGTTTTAACTGTAAATAACGCGACTATTGTTTTAACTGTAAATAACGCGACTATTGTTTTAACTGTAAATAACGCGACTATCGTTTTAACTGTAAATAACGCGACTATCGTTTTAACTGTGGATAACGCGACTATTGTTTTAACTGTAAATAACGCGACTATCGTTTTAACTGTAAATAACGCGACTATCGTTTTAACTGTAAATAACGCGACTATCGTTTTAACTGTAAATAACGCGACTATCGTTTTATCTGTAAATAACGCGACTGTCGTTTTAACTGTAAATAACGCGACTATTGTTTTAACTGTAAATAGCGCGACTATTGTTTTAACTGTAAATAACACGACTATTGTTTTAACTGTAAATAACGCGACTATTGTTTTAACTGTAAATAACGCGACTATTGTTTTAACTGTAAATAACGCGACTATTGTTTTAACTGTGGATAACGCAACTATTGTTTTAACTGTAAATAACGCGACTATTGTTTTAACTGTGGATAACACGACTATTGTTTTAACTGTAAATAACGCGACTATTGTTTTAACTGTGGATAACGCGACTATTGTTTTAAATGTGGATAACGCGACTATTGTTTTAACTGTAAATAACGCGACTATTGTTTTAACTGTAAATAACGCGACTATTGTTTTAACTGTAAATAACACGACTATTGTTTTAACTGTAAATAACGCGACTATTGTTTTAACTGTAAATAACGCGACTATTGTTTTAACTGTAAATAACGCGACTATTGTTTTAACTGTAAATAACGCGACTATTGTTTTAACTGTAAATAACGCGACTATTGTTTTAACTGTAAATAACGCGACTATTGTTTTAACTGTAAATAACGCGACTATTGTTTTAACTGTGGATAACGCGACTGTTGTTTTAACTGTAAATAACGCGACTATTGTTTTAACTGTAAATAACGCGACTATTGTTTTAACTGTAAATAACGCGACTATTGTTTTAACTGTGGATAACGCAACTATTGTTTTAACTGTAAATAACGCGACTATTGTTTTAACTGTGGATAACGCGACTGTTGTTTTAACTGTAAATAATGCGACTATTGTTTTAACTGTAAATAACGCGACTATTGTTTTAACTGTAAATAACGCGACTATTGTTTTAACTGTAAATAACGCACGCGACTATTGTTTTAACTGTGGATAACGCGACTGTTGTTTTAACTGTAAATAACGCGACTATTGTTTTAACTGTAAATAACGCGACTATTGTTTTAACTGTAATTAACGGGACTATTGTTTTAACTGTTAATAACGCGACTGTTGTTTTAACTGTGGATAACGCGACTATTGTTTTAACTGTAAATAACGCGACTATTGTTTTAACTGTTAATAACGCGACTATTGTTTTAACTGTGGATAACGCGACTGTTGTTTAACTGTAAATAACGCGACTATTGTTTTAACTGTAAATAACGCGACTATTGTTTTAACTGTAATTAACGCGACTATTGTTTTAACTGTTAATAACGCGACTATTGTTTTAACTCTGGATAACGCGACTATTGTTTTAACTGTTAATAACGCGACTATTGTTTTAACTGTTAATAACGCGACTATTGTTTTAACTGTAAATAACGCGACTATTGTTTTAACTGTTAATAACGCGACTATTGTTTTAACTGTGGATAACGCGACTATTGTTTTAACTGTAAATAACGCGACTATTGATTTAACTGTTAATAACGCGACTATTGTTTTAACTGTGGATAACGCGACTATTGTTTTAACTGTTAATAACGCGACTATTGTTTTAACTGTAAATAACGCGACTATTGTTTTAACTGTTAATAACGCGACTATTGTTTTAACTGTTAATAACGCGACTATTGTTTTAACTGTGGATAACGCGACTATTGTTTTAACTGTTAATAACGCGACTATTGTTTTAACTGTAAATAACGCGACTATTGTTTTAACTGTAAATAACGCGACTATCGTTTTAACTGTAAATAACGCGACTATTGTTTTAACTGTAAATAACTACATGATCTCTATTTAGAATAAAATGTATTCGTGGCACACTACCACCACAATTATTCTGTGAATGAGTTTACCAGTTCTGCGTTTCATGTTACAGGAGTTAAACAATAGTCCAGTATAGTGAGCAAGGATGGACTCTGACACAAAGACCTCGTTAAAACATAAATATAGAACAGACACATAACGCAATCATCATCATCAACCATGCGCCCTTCAAGATGATACAAGCATGTAAAGTGCGCGTGCATCTCGCGTTCTTATCAAATAGATCCGTCATTACATAAAACATATCGATGTAAACAATGCCGAGCACAAAGACCTACAGCGTAGTATTTACATCTCTAGCGCCCCAGCACCCCCACCCCTACCACAACCCGCACCCGCCACCACCTCAACCACCACCCAGCCTCACGCCAGCTTCATGACATCCATATCTTACAGTACATCTCAGGAATAATATACAACATACCGTTGAATATTTCGAACACAATTGGATTGGAAGGCATTATGTTCAAAATATTCAACAGAAAATTTCTTATATCGAATTCAAAATTGTAATACCTAATATGCTTTAATTTTTTGTCTTGGGACCATACTAAGCTCGTTCTGATCTGTACTGTATACCCCTGTTGTCGCCATATGGTTGGTTACGCAACTCATTTCAAGCCGTATTATAGGCCTCTCTTTAAAAAGATGTTTAATTTTTCTACAAGTTATTTTTAACTAAAGATTTTCACAATAATTCTTCGTCACCTGGAAATAACGTTCAGTCATATTGTTTAAGATTCTTCACCAAACGTCCCGTTCCAATCATCCCAAAGAATTTTTTTATTTACGGAGACAATGATTAGAGGCGATAGCAGACCTCCCAGCAAACATAGCGGGGTATTCTTTTTCATCACAATCGTTCCATGTTCATTGTTGGGATGGACGTCACAATGAAACTAGATAGCACACAGATATAGAGAGAATAGAGTATAGTGGATCGCCATGCAGCTATTATACATCGCCTCTAAGGTAGTAATAATAGACAGCAAGCTGTGATTTAGACCGAGATACGCAAATAGAGTGGAATTACCTGGGAAAGATTTGAGAAAATCCCCCTCGAAACAACGCAGAGGAAATTACGAGACATTGTGTAATATAGTCCATTGTTCCCATTGAACGATAATGACCGATTATGATAGTAGCGAGAAATAACGGTCGTAATGCAATACGCTTGTAAGTCGTCTAACGTGAAATTACAAGTTCCTAGGCAGCACCATGGCGTAGAATTGGAGAAGGTCACATGTTTCCTGTGGTGACTTGCCTACGCCCCACGAACGCAATCGACTGAGACCTATGCATTAACTTTCTTGCGTAGTGACAGGTGCTCAGCTGGACAAATATAACGGTAGTTTGAATATAACGGTGGCCTGAATATAACGGTGGCCTGAATAGGATGGCCACTGATATAATATATAGAGAAGTTGTTCTGTAAATTCTAGGTGTCGCTTTTGTACACAGTTGTCTGTTATGTAGAATATGTGATGACGACTACATTGCTGAAGGACCGACAGTCTTTTGGTCCAGACTTGTACTACGACAATACTGGTCTTTGATGAGTCAAGAAAATCTGGATAATGCCAAATGTTTTCAATGGCCATCTTGAGTCTTGACGTATCTGACGTAATGGTGGAGGAGATCTGCCACTTAAGTATGCGACGTCATAAGCAAACACGTCACATGTTAGCTGACGTCACAATCAAAATCACGTAGATCAGTCATGGACGTGGAACGGTGTCTGATTTATAATTTAGTAATCATTCTGTTGAATATTTTGAAACTAATGTGATTATCGCCGTTTGTTGCCATAAACAACAACAGCTCCCAGTTAAATTAGTTTCAAAATATTCAACTGCTTAGTGTATAGCTACCATGAAGTTTAGCTTCTGGGAATTCATGTTTCAATGTTTCAAATCGATTCCAACACGCAGAAAAAGTCGACTTGGCTTAGCTAAGCAAGGCGTGACATATCTAGAAATGTACCCTCTATTCCTTGTCGTGGAGAATAGGGTCAGAGATCACCGTCTGTCACGGAGTTTCTGTAGGCATGCACAGCAATCACAGCTCTTGCCGAGTCACATGAATACCCTATCTATTTTCTGTCTTTTTCCGCGGACCTCTGCCATATCTTTCTTGGTCTTCCACTTTTTCGTTTCCTTTCTAGTACCCATGTCACGACAAGACATTGATTGGCCTCTCGTTTCATCCTTAGTACATGTCTGATACACTTCCACCTTCCAAGCCTCACTTGCCCGTTGGTGTTGCCAGCGCTTGCTCGTCTCCCTGTCTTGTTATGCCTTACTCTCATATGGTCATCTTATTTTCAGCATCCTTCTGAGACACTTCTTCTGGAAAATGTAAAGCATGATCGCGAATCTCCTTTTTTCTTCCTCCGAGTTTCGTTCCCATACAGTAGCGCTACAAGCACGTTTGACTTAAAACAGGGATCTTGGCCGTGTTGCTATATTAGCTGCTTCTCCATGTCTCGTTCAATTTGTTAAACGTTGCTCGTGCCCGTCCTGTTGTTGTCTTCATGTCACATTGTGTCCAGCATATCTTGCTCATTGTTGCTCCGATGTAGACAATGAACCTTTCCAGTTCTAGCTATGCCCCGCCCATCACTAGCTAAGCCCCACCCACACATTGCTGGTGTTGCGATCGATCGGTCGTTGAACTCCCTGACTATCAATTTCTCGAGAACTCTACAGGTAAACTGTTAAATATTTTGAAACTAATTTGACTGGGCGCTGCTGCTGCCTATGGCAGCAAAGTCCAACCAAATTAGTTTCAAAACATTCAACATAATGTTTATTAAATGGTAAAGACATACAATTCGTACAACGTATCGGACTATTACGCGTTAAAGACGGACTATATCGAGTTATTCTTGACGTCATGATTATGGTGCCATCCTACATGTCACGTAGTTGATTATGGCGTCATATGACGTCATATGATGGATGGATAATTTGGAAAGGCTCATTTTGTGTACTTCGTCTACCACATCCTCTTCAAGCGTAGCTGGTTCTTGGTTTCTTTGATTTAACATTACCAATGTTGTCTTCTGGACATTGATGTTGATCACGGCGTGACTCGTGATCTACTTTCACATGCATGTCTCCACGTGTGCTTGACAACATGGCAAGAGCATCTCCAAATGCAATGTTGACGAGTCATCATCTTCCATTTGATCCGTGTGCGCTCACTGTTCACTGTACCGCAGTTGATTGCAAGAAGAAACAAAAATCCGTGGCTATCATACTGAATGTCAAATATACGACCTTACTAATAGTTAACAATACTTGATTTCGTTCTGAAGTTGACAATATCTATAGCGACATCTTGTGAAATAAGATATATATTTGTGGAATGAGATGTACTTTATCTAAATATCTTTATAGAATAAGATCTAAATATATTTGTGAGATAAGAAATGCCTAAGTATCCTTGCAGAAGAAGAGATGCATAACTGTTTGTGAACTAAGAGTTTTCTAATTATATTTTGAGAAATGGGAGGTGGGGGGGGGTTCTTCTATGGATATTTATAACGTGGAAGCTGTCTGAAATGAAAGACATTTAAATATATATGTGACAAGGAGCGTCTAATTCGCTATGTGAATAGACAGATATCGAATTATATATATATAAATATATATATATATATATATATATATATATATATATATATATATATATATATATA